>VYZS01102344.1:11595-26680 GCA_013400695.1 Neodrepanis coruscans | reverse complement strand
ATATATATGCTGTGGCAGGTAGGGTTGAAAATGTTTTGCAGGAGTGGAACTAATTTTCTGAAACTGTAGAAGGGAAGAAGACTCTTATTACTGGACAGAAGCAAAACCCCATCATCCTGGAAATGTGACTCTTATGGTTAGATTGTCCACAAATTTACTAGAAGAAATCTGCTGTCACTATTTCTCCTCTCCAGTGTAAAACCAGGATGAACATGCACATATACTATATTTGCCTGGTGCCAGGGGTGTAGGCTGGCTGCAGCAGTGTTACCAGAAATGTGTTGGTGTATATCTTTTCCAGGCATCTTTGAAAGCAGTAACCTTTTTGATATCAAAGTTGGTTGTTGTTCAGGAAAGGTGGGCTATATTTGAATGCTAAAAAGAAAATAAATGGGCTACAAGTGGTGGTGTGAGCTTTATTTTGTAGCTACAGGTTATCATCTTTACCGGGTGTCGGTGTTTCAGTGGAAACTGTAGTGCAGTGTTTGAAACAAGACTGTGCAACAGTAGAAAAGTGTCAGAGAGAGTGAAAGCATCCCAGGGGGTTCGGGGGTATGAGCAGACATAAAAATTAAAAAGCATCTAAGATACACAGTAAAAGAAAATTTTAAGATGTGTCCTATAGGATGAAGAGGTTCCCACAGCTCTGATGGGCTGTGCCATCCTGACACTACCCTTTCTGTGCTTGTATTCATGCCTGTGGAGCACTGAAGCAGGCACCAAGGACGGTGAAGGTTTAAATTGCCTTCAGATAAGCATAAAATTGCACCTAAAATACTCCTTGTAAAAAATTTTTTTTTTGTGTGTGAATTCTAGTGGAAGTTTGGAGTTGCAGTTCAATGGAACTGAAGCAGTCTCACAGCAGTAGGCACTAGGAAACTTTAGTGTTGATAGTTTTAATCTGGTGTACTGGCATAACATCTTTTTACAGGACTTGCAAAAATGCAGGTGAGATGCTGCTTATTGGAACTTCTAATTAGGTTGGATTTTTGGTAGAAAGATCAGCAACTGAGTGGTAACTTCACACAGTACAATCCCAAATTTACATCTGTTTGAGCGGACATGCATGCTTTGCCCATTCCTGCTGGCTCATCATAGGTCTGATCTTCCAGACCCTCGTGTTTTACCTTCCGTAGTGAAAAGAGGTGTTTAGGTAGCTCCTTGTATCAGTTTTAAAGCTGGTCTAGTAAGTAAAATTTCAGCTGGTTTGGGTTCTTTCAAGCATCACTTAATCCTTAGCTATTTAAGTAGTGGGAAGTTGTTAAATTACTGTTGACTTGTGGTAGAATGGATACTCTTTACTGCTCAGTATTTTTGTAATATCAGTTGTTTGTACTGAAGAAAATTTCCTGGGCATTCAAATCACAATCCAGTGCTTTCTCCCTCCTCTGGAGAAACACAGACTTATATCATGGAATCACAGTATATGTTAGGTTGTAAGGGACCCACAAGGATCCTCGAATCCAACCCTTCTTTCATCTTACTGCATTTCTCTTCTAGAATTTGAGCTCGCAATCTCAGTCATTAAATCTATATTGCACAAAAGTGCTCTTGCTCCTTTGAAGCACTGCTCTCACTGGACGTTCATGCTGGGCTGCCATTCACCAAAGCCTTACTAAGTTTTTCTCACTAGAAGATAAAAATCAGAATCATACAGAGATAGAAGTTTTCATACATCATAAAAGCCAAAAATGACATATTTGCTGAAATTGATAGTTTTACCTAACCACAAGGACTTCAAAAAGTCAGAGGTCTAAAAGAGTAAGTTTTGCAAGAGTTGATAACAGCTTCCTTAGGACTAAAGCGCAGTTGGGCCCTTGTTGTCCTCAGTGTCTGCCTACACCTTCTCAAAATATCCCTGGGTTTTCTATGTCTAAATATGTCAACTCAATCCTGAAAATCTTACCCTAAAAGTAGGATTTTTTATTTAGATAGATAGTTCCTTGTGCTGGTAGATCCTGTGCTGCTAGATACGTGCTCAGTAGCTGCCAGAGCCTTGCCCTTAGCTGGCTGTAAGAAACATAAATGAGAATGATCTTTTGATGTTGCAGGAATTCGTCCTTACAAATGTGAGGTTTGCAACAAAGCCTTCACCCAGCGCTGTTCCCTGGAGTCCCACCTCAAGAAGATCCATGGTGTGCAGCAGCAATATGCCTATAAACAGAGGCGAGACAAACTTTACGTGTGCGAAGACTGCGGCTACACAGGCCCCACGCAGGAGGACCTGTACCTGCACGTTAGTAACATCCACCCTGGAAGCGCCTTCCTGAAAAAAACCTCAAAAAAACTTGCAGCAGTCTTGCAAAACAAACTGAGCCCTGTCCTGCAGAGGAACTCAAAAGATGATGAGAAAGATGAATAACGCAGTGGATCCCAGTAGTCTGCAAGAATGAAGTTTACATGTAGGACTATATATATATATATATATTATTTTTTTTAAAAACAGTTTTGAAAGAAATACATGAAATTAAAGGGATGCTTTTGTTAATAGGATTCTCTTGTTGTTGGTAGAACCTCGACTTGAAAGAAATATTCCCATTTATGATGGAAACATCAGACATTTTTTTATCTGGCCAATAAAGATGGAAAGCTTGGAGGAGGCTGTCGACTCTCAGATGGAGTATTTACTGAACTGACATTTGAGCAATGCGTTCTCTGTTTCATGTCTACCACTACCAATTGCCACTGACAAATAAGTTGACCTTTCCCCAGTGTGTTTTGTAAAGTTAATAACTGTTACCTCCTGTACAAATAACTACTGGGAGGTTTGGGTGAAAAGTACCAGGTAAAAGTGGATACCAGTATATTGTTCTATCCAAATTAATTAAAGTGTCTTAAGAACAGGAGTACATTGTATCAGTAAATAAGTTAAAATGTGCAAATAACCTTAACTCTGTGCATACACTAACAGTTACTTGTGCAGTACACTAAAAATTTATGGAAGTATGATCCAAGGTGGGTTGAAACTCTTCTGAAAGGATGCAGAATTTTTTCCTCCTAAACCTTCTCTACTAGCAAATGACATTGTTCCAGGGCAGACTCTCAATCATGTTTTAGGTACTTTAAGCTATGAACTAACTTGTACCATATTTAGATGCAAGTGGAACCTGGATTTGTCATGCTTACTTTGAGGATTATTACCACATCCTTTTAACATACATCAATATCAATGCACAAACCCAAAGAAAACATTTTAATGACTTGAAGTATTTTCTGCCATGATGAAATGCAATTTTGTGCATATTTTATGGTGTGTGTGTATGTGTTCCTGGGTGTGTGATTAGGGATTTGGTTTTTTCTGTTTTAGAATCAAGTGCCTGTTTACTAATACAGCAGAGCAGTGCTATGCAGTGAAGAGGGTGACTTAGCCTGTCTCTGCTTCAGGAGATCAGTGCAAAACTGCAGGCACAAATCTGGCTACTCCTCTGTATCCACTGCCAGTTTAGCAGGCTCCTAGTGAGACTGATGCTACTGGAAAGGGATGTGGTGTGATGATGAGGGACTGGTACTGCATCTCTGTGCTTCTGGACTTCCCCTGTAGCTCTGCTCCAGCTGCTATTGACTCAGGACAAGACGTGAGCCCGTGAGGACTTTTAAGTGTGAATTTAAAGATTTTAGAAAAAGGGGAGAGGGATGCCCATATGACTCATGTTGCTGAAACCTTCTGGTGCTTTAAGACTCTACACAAGCTGCTGCAGCATTTACTGGACGCTTGGGTGTGTCTATTGGGAGAGACTGGGAGAGGTGGTAAATTCCTCAGCAACCACAAGCTGCTCTGGTCCATGCATGTTACTCGTGTCTCTCTTAATGGACACGGACACGAAACAGGTTTTGCATCCATTTAAGTGCATAACAATTAATGGATTCCATTTGTAAATTGAAAAAATCCATTTTGTGCTCAAAATAAAACTGTACATTTGGAGAGGATATGCTGTATTTTATATATATTGAAACAACAGCTGAAATAAAGCCACCTAAAATAGAGTCCAGCAGAGCCAGGATTTTTGTAGTCATTACTGCTAGAAAGAGATTCTGGGCAATTTCACAAGAATTGTAAAAAATCTTTTCAATTTGCTTCAGTTTTCTACAGGCATCTGCTTGGGGTTTTGTGGGAAAAAGCTTCTAGGGGTTTTAAAGCATTTCTAATGATATTAATACTTAGTTCAGCACAGCTGTCAGTGCTTGGGACCTTGAAAATTAGGAAAATAAAGTGATGCTACTGTGTCAAGAACAAACTTGTCATCCTATGCAACAGGAAAGTTTGCAGAATCATAAATGGGAAGTTGCAGGGAAAAAAAAGCATCTGAGGTAAATTAGGAGATCCTGACTTGGGAAAAAGAGCTCAAGCTTATGCTCCGATCACCAGGTCTTTGGAGATCATGCTGTTACAAGTGTAGAGTATGAAAGGAAGGGTGCTTGCTCTGAGTGAAGCTTGCGTGCTGGCAAATACGGTCACAAAACTGCTGGGCTAAGGAAAGCATTGAGAGCTGGTTCAGCCAGTCGTGCTGGTGAGACTCCTCCATAACCCGCTCAGTGAGGCCTCAGTCATGAAACTGTTGGGTTCTGCTGTGGGTGGGACTGTTAAGGACAGTCCATCTGAGCAAAGAGACTGGTGTTCACCTAAGTGCACAGTGTGCTCAGCTCTGCTGAAGCCTCAGCCCTTACACTGGTGCACTGGAGCTGGGACTGAAACCCTCTCTCTCCAGCTAGAGGCACATTTTGCTTGTGTATGTAAGTGCTTGGGTTGTTTTTTTCCCCCCTCCTGTAGCACAGAATGCTTTTGATACCCCTCCAGTTTCACTGCCAAAGCACATCTCTGCTGAAAGAACCACAGGCACATTGTCACAGAAAGCACTCGCAGCAACAGAGAAAGGGAGCAGGTAACAGCGCACAGTAAAAAACTCACCCTGGATGGAGAGCAAGGCTCTGAGAAGCTGGATGTTGTAGCTGAAGTAACTGCAGATTGCCTGGCAGGTTTTTCTCCAGAGGAAAGATGGTGCCCTGGGCACATCCATTTAGTCTGGTAAGTCAGTTTAGACTGGTCACAAAGTGGGTTTGGGTTTGTGTGACACTGGCAACGACCACCTGCCAGTTCTGATACAGTGGCAAACCAGTGGTAGCTTGTGCTGCTACAGAAGTGCCACACAGGGCACCCAGGCTTTCAAAAGTGCCAGACACCTCCACCACTGCTGTCTTTGAAGGGCGTCTGCCTTCTCCTTGCTCTCTGAGGCTCCAGCCTCCTCCAAGACTTGATAGATTCACAAACTAACATTGCTGACAGCCTTCCTCAGACACAAGGCTTTTGTTAACACAGACGAACACAGATGAAGCCAACAGGTGCCCACACTACCCAGGCTCCAGCCTTGTCCTTATTTATCAGGGGGGCAGGATGAGGTTGAACATTTATGTAGTTCAGAGATATGTAATGCTGTATGATACACTGATGAAAAGAGCAATGCCATCCAAACACTGCACAACTGTTCCCCACCTCCTTAACTATCCAATTCCAATCAACACAGAGATTTCAGCACATTTTATCACCTCCTGCTTCTGCCCAGGCCATCTTACCTCTTGTTTATGCCCACCCTCTTTGCATTCACAGAGCTGTCTTTCACAGAAGACTGACGGTGTTCAGTGACATCAAAACACCCATTTGTTAAATTGCGTGATGTGGGATGATGGGGATGTTCTACCTTGTAAAACAGGTAGAACTTCTGGGAGCATGTGCTGTGTCTTCATGGTTAGTCATCTCTGAACCCAGTTGTTCAGTCCTTATGGTTTGATTTCCTTAGATAGAACTCTAATTAAGCACAGAGTAATCATAACATTACTAGACCCTATTTGAATAAGTACCACAGTAACTATGTTTCACTGACATGGATCAGTAATCAGGAGGACGAGAAGATTAAGCACTATAAAGGTTTAAGTTTCTTCAGCAGCAAGCCTGACCACTTTTTTAGGTATGGTTCTAGCTGATTTTCTTGAAGCTTATGGATTGGTTGTATTTTTGTTTGTAATTTGCAGTGGTATTGTGAAAACTCATACACACAATTCAGAGGAAACAACGAGAACTAGGAAAAAAGCTTTCCAGGTATGCAACACACAAAGCAATACTGCCTGACATCATCAAGCCTTATTCCCTCTTATACACTTGATTTTATAAGCTTAAAAAGTTACTTCTGTTTCAAAACATTTATTCACCAACTTATTTGAAAAAAAACCCAACCCAAACAAAAAAACACATCCCTCCAAAACTAAACATCAGCTCTTTATTCCTTAGAAGGCCCAGCTTCACAGCCACAAGCCTGCTTTTACACACAGAAACTCACCTGCGCTGGTCAACACTCTCACCAAACACTGGAAATTGTTCCCCATGGGAGGGGCTTCTTGTGGCTCAGACCCACAGGAAAGCCAGAACTCAGGGCAGTGGCAGCCTTGGCCTACACAGAGCTCACAGCCCAAGGGACAGAGCCTGTTCCTGGGGGCTGCACAGGTTTTGTGTGTGTAAGAAAGCTGCAGGAGGAGCCAGTTGCAGTAGCCAAACCTCCCAGCTTTCAGAAAACCTGCTGCAATTGTCTAATAGTATCAGCTATAATTCTGCTGCTCCTCTGCTGAGCCACTTCTGTTAAATGATCACTTTGCTGTAGTATTTTAAATAAGAGCTAATGTGAACTTTCATTATAATTCTGGGTTTTCCAGCTGTTGATGTAAGAAAACCCACAGATAGTAACAAGCCTGTTAATAGAGACCTTAACATGAGCAAGAACTAAGCTGACTGAAACCCAGTCTACTGTACCAATTTATCATTTGCATTTCTCTCAGCTCAGACAATGCACATGCTGTTTCGCTTTAAGTTCGCCAACTCAGTTTTCAAAATCTCAGTTCTGGCAACAGTTTTTTTTCTCAAAAATTACCAAAGAAGATTTGATTGAACTGTTTTATTTGATAATAGAAACTTTTCTATCAACCATTAGTTGTATAAACTGTGTGGGGAAAAAACAGAGGCTAAATAAGTTGAATTTGTCCTGCCTGGACCACTGAAGTCACTTACAATATAAGCAAATACATATTCCCCATTCAAAATTTACTTGCTTTTATTTTTTCTTTGTTTTTTTTTTTAAGAGGGAAAAACTCCCTGATAGTAAGAAATTAGACAAAGTTACTAAAAAAAAGAATATGTATCAAAGTGGTGTATTTAAACAAAAGATTCCTTTGTGGAAATCTTTAAACAAAAGATTGTCTCTGTGCTCAGACCACTTGCTTCTGCTTAGTTTGGGTCAGTTTCTGTCCATGTACTCTTCAAGGCGCAAAAGCCACTTATTCCAGTACTGTGAGCACAGATCAAGGTCCATGAAATGAGGATGTGCAGGGGAGCCGTCCTTGTAGGCAACCACAATGAGTCCACAGTGAACCTACAGTCAAAACCAGAGGGCTGTCAGAAACTGGACATCCACATGCAATGCAAAACATCATCTTAACATACACATATATATATCTTATGTAAGAAATGGGGAATAAAAGAGAGCAGTAATCCACTGTAAAATACTTGGAGACTAGCATTCAAATGCTTCAAAAACCCAGAGTCCAAAGCTCTGACTAACTCTGACTACCTCAGTAAAACCAGAGGACACAAACTCCGAGTATGAGTGATATTTAAAGCTTGCAGATGCTGCTAAAATTCCCAGTGACTGATGAGGTTTTGCCTTGGGCCATATAACCAGACTGATGCCACTCTCCAGTATCAGTCTGAATGGAAACAGTACACGTAGGTATGTTTTGACATCTTTCATACCCGACAAATCAAAAATCCCAAATCCCACTGATAGTGGGAAGCAGGAGGCTAATAGCAGAATTCCAGAATTATTGCCCATATTTCACTCTCTAAGCATCATGTCTGTTAAATGCTTGTGCTTACTGACCTCTACGGTATTCTAGAAAGTCTTTTGTACAACCTGTGAATTAACCTGCTCTCTTGTGCTTCCTATTTCCCCCTTTATTGAAGCAAAAATCCCTCAGACCAAGCAGGGAGGCTAGAATTGCATTTGGTGTCTTTAAAAATATTATTCCACTGCCTTCTAATTAAGTGATTCACAACACACTGCTTCCCCCTGAGGAAACATGGTTCAGCTTCCAGACACCAAGTACATCATTTAGTCCCTCATTTGCTAGTGGGATATAGCAACACATGATGCAAACAAGGCCCTCCCACACCACTTTCCTGTTCACAAGCTCTCCTGCTTTATTATTTCTCCCCCCCTTTCCTACTCTTGACACAAGGAAAAACCACATAGAACAAAGAACACAGGATGGCCCAAATGCCAAGTCACCGAGTTCATCTGACCTCCTACGACTGAGCTTCCCTTGGTCCCACTGAGGTCCTTAAAACCACTGAAAATACACTGACAGCCAAAGGCAGCAGGATTAGCAGGAGCAGCAGAACTATTTCACAGTGTGTCATCTTAGCCTGATTTAAGACTGTGCTCCTTTGTTACAAATCCTACAGTTCCATGATGGACAGCAGGTTCTAAAGGCAGGGAGAAATGAAGATAATGCAGAGGCTGCTGCTTGTCTTGGTAGGTACCAGGCCTACTGACCTGGAAGTCATAGTTGGCATCATGATTTATGGCTCCAATATATGCCGCAACCTGCAGTGGGTTGTCATAAGTATTCTTCAGAAATGGCTTTGGTTTCTCTGAAGTTTTCCAGTCAATCACACACAACTGGCCTCTGCATACGAGAACAAGACAGGACAATGTTTTGGACTTATTTTTAGTCACAAGTAAGAAACAAGGGGTGAGACAGCACATAAAGACTTATCACTCTCAGCCTGTTTCACCCTGATGTCACGCTGCTCATTATTATGTCTGAACAAGTCTCTTTGACACTGGTGGCTTAGATCTCAAAAACCCAAACTCACCAGTACCTGCTGCAGTTCCTGGGAAATGCTGCCTGTCACTTAACCCTGTCCCCTCACACCCTGCTCCCCTCAAACCAGCACTTCTGCCATCAGGTTCATCCAGGGGAGTTTTTTGTTTTGCTGGCCCTACAGATCTGTTCCAACTTATCCCCAGCCAGCTGCAGCTGGAACACCAAACTCCAGGCTTCCCAAACCCCTCGTGTCCCAGGGAAGAGGCACCTCACCGATACTTGGCCACACAGTCCACCAGGCCCAGGTACTGAAGGCTCTCGTGATGAACTGCACTCTCCAGAGCTTTCACTTCGCTGACATCTCCTAAGACATGCTCCACACTTGCTAAGTAGCCAGAAATAACATCATCCTCACTCTTCTCCTTAGTTTCCACCTCTTCAGACAGGAATATAGATTCCAAAGCTGAATGAAAGAGCTCTCCCTGGAGGAAAAGATCTAAGAAAAATGGGGGAAAAACACTCACATTTTAGACACTACTTTAGTACACTACTCTATGTATTACACAACCCAGCTCTGAAACCAGTCTTGTTTTATGTACTGAAAGCTTGGAGATGTGGGAAGAAGGGAAAGAGACAGAAAATATATTTTCTACAGTGAAATTAGTATCTCTTATATTAATATTACTTTACTTTTTTAGTCTCACTAATTACTCAGAAACAAAATACGAGTTTTAGTTTATTGTTTATGCAAAAGCATTTGTGAATTTCTAGGAACTAAAAGTACTGTTCCTGGCTGCTTTTGCTGCACTTGCTTATTCTGCTGTATTGGTTCATTTGAATGGAATTAATCTCCTCCTGAAATGAGTGGGCATAGTTCTAGGAATAAGGGCTTGTCTCAGAAATGATTCCAAGAAAGATAAATTTTAAACTGTTAAATAAGGTTTTTTATGCCACCTTATTCACTGAAGTGCTTAGTAATTCAAAAAGCACAATTGCAGGATATTGGTTTTAAAAGGTGTAATAATTCATGTGAGGAGCACTGGAAAATATCTATTTGTAAACAGACACTGGCAAACACAGAAATAAAGCAGAGGATTGAGCAAAGGATGTCTACAGTCTAATTCCCATTTCCCACAGATTCCTGAATCCGTTTTAGTGGCCCCAGAGTGAAGACCAGAGCTTGGACTCAGTGAAGACAGGTACACTCACAATATGCTCTCATGAAATGGGAACAACTCCAAGCTTGGATTTCCAAAACTCTTGGCCTGTGGGGCTGCTATGTTAGGATACACCTCCAGCTCTATTCTGCTGCTTCTACTCTGTGACCACACCATGGTAAGACTTACTTTTGGTGTACTCTTCAAAGCCCTCTTTTCCAAGTTCCGCTATCATCTTCTGCTTCCACCTTTCTAGGTAAAAGACTTGCTGGGGGGAGAGTGTTTGCTGAAGAACACGGGTAACACTGGGCATTTTCGTCTTTTGCAACTCGATTTTCCTGGGGAGGTTGGAATCGCTGCTGGTGGGGGGAATTATCTTGTTGGGGTTTATCAAAGGAACCCAGTTCTTGGGACTTTTTGTCCCAGCTTTAACTGGAGGCCTGTGCTTATCTGGTGGCCCATACAACAGATTGTCCTCTTCGAGGATTGTCTCTGGAGTCTGCGCGCTGGTTTTGTAAGATGTAACAGAGTAGACCAAGTTCTTGTATCTCTCTTGGTCAACTTGTTCATAACCATTTTCTTTTTTCTTTTTACTATAAATACATGCAGAGGTAGACAGACATTTATCTGAGAGTTGCTTTTGACAAAGTGGTATTTGAAAAAGCATTTCCAGTTTCCTTGGCTTCCTGGACAGTATCTGCAGGAACTGCATTCTGGTAGGAAGTGTTTGTGAATACTCAGAGTTTTCTTCCTTCTGTTAGGAGCATCTGAAGGTTACCATATTTCCCCTCTGTGGAAAAAAAAAAAAATTGTGATTTCCAGAGTCATAAAACTTTACCACAAAGAATTGCTATGGTCAAAGTGACTTCATACAATTTATGCCACCAAAACTTCTTTAGATAAATAAGAGAAAGAACAATGAAAAGGGGAAATGGTCCTGAAGACAACAGGTGCTGGTCTGCAAAAATCTGAAACAGGGCAAGCACATAAGGATGTTGCAAGTATATGCTACAGCAGAGGGAGGACATTCCTACAGCAACAGTATCAGAACTGCCATGAAAGGAGGCACAAAAACCAGATCTGCCATAAACAACCCCCCAAAAGAGGGAGGGGGATATAAAAAAAATGCTATGCAGAAGAGGATGAAGCAAACCCACTGCTACGAGGTATTAAAACTTTTAAGTTTATAGTGAATGCCCAACTAAATGGGATTGTGTGGACAAGGTACCTTATGGAGAATAAACCCATGTTTTTCTTTTGTGTACCTGGGAGAAAGCAGACAGCAGCAGCACCTACAGAGATGTATGAGATGTGTGAGCACACAGAGAGATCTGAGGCTTGGAAAGCAAAAGAGAAAACAGATGTACTGCAAATATCTTCAGATTCAAAGAGATCTTTTATAGTTCAGACTAAAATATTAAGTATTTTTCTAAGCCGAGTTTCAAACGCAGTTGTGGTCTAAGACACTTAGGGAATCTAAAAGCAAGAACAGTAAACCAGCAACACTGTACTGCATTATAACTGCAGTGCCAGGTCCTAGGAAAGCTTCTGGATAAAATGGATACATGGATAAAATGTAACACCTGTATATTGGCACTTCACACGACATTAAATAAATGCAGAATTGGAGCCCTACTCTCCTCCTGAAAGTTATCTGCTTACCATGAAAGAGTTCCCTCTGTTCCCTGCCAAGAAAGAATCCACACTCACTGCCAGCTCACATCAGCATTCCATGCCAGACAATACTTCCATGTTACTCTTTTCCCTTCCCCACACCCCTTAGAGAGCACTTCACACACTGCCACAGGACACCAAAATGTGGTGTGGGGAGTTATTTCATACGGACAGACCCTGTGCTCATGCACTGCTGCTGGGGGGATGCAGGGATCTGTCACACCCAGCAGTTCCCAAAAACGGGGCTGTATTGGCTGCACCTGGCGAGATCAAGGCATCTTGTAGCAAGAGGCTGAGACCTTGGGCTCAGATTCCATAAATATTGTTGTTTATCTGTGAAGGAAAAAGCCATCCAGCTGCACAATTTAATCAGGAGCAGGCAGATACACTGCTTTTTTTCTTTACTGGCTTTACACTTCCCCACTGACTTTGTAGGGCTTGGGCCAACCAACACTGTTCTGTCACCTGATACAAAACTAACCTCCCAAAAGCAAACCTGAACCAGGGAAGCCACAATTAGAACTTTGTGTCACAAAACTGGTGTTGCTGACCCAGCTCCAGGTGCCCTGCAGCCAGATTTGCCATCCTGCTGTCAGATGGTCTCAGTCTTTAGTAAGGGCTTCCTGTAAATTACAGTACAGATCAATCAAAACAGTTAATGATTTCAAAACTGCTTCAAGGTCTGTAAGATAATACAGGAAAATAATGGAAGTACCAACTGGTTGTTCCTGCTGCTGCTTCTCTGCAGTCTGGTCAGACATAAAGGAAGCCAATTTGCAAGGGGAGCCCTGCCATTTAAGGTCCTTTGAATGTGTCACTTCCCTTTTTCAGTCACTACATTATAGTTGATACCAAAGCAATTCTAAAACTGCCTTCCTTTTCAGCAGAACTGGGTGGAGTTGCACTTGTCACCTCACTTTCCAACATCCAACAGCAAGAATGGGCAAGATCCTCTGAGCATCCTCTGACCTTCAGATTCCTGCCAAAACCACTTCCCTGCCTGCACACCAAAGAATTACAGTCAGGTGTGTCACTGAAGGACAATCCAGACAACTAAAGTGTGAAAGTTTTGCCAAAAAACCAGAACAGCCTGCTTTAGACAGTTCACACAGCAGCAAGAAACTGGATTGTTTTGTGTGCTGTAACAGAAGTCCTGCCCTGCTTCATTTCATGGACATGTGAGGAAATTTTACAAACTTTTGTGAAACACAATCAAATTTTAAGCTGCCTCTCGTTTCTTAAATGATGTCACCAGCTGTTGCTTGCTGGAAATATGGAACAGCATAAAGAGGTAGTTTTTATGTCACACATGTTCCAATTCCAGTTCACCTTGGGCTTTCAGACAGTGAATTTTGTATGTCTTCACTATTACTGCCAAATGTCCCAATAAATACAAGAAGCTCCTCTCTTGGGATTTACCTCTAAAAGAAGCTGCAAGTTAAAATAAACTGGGGAAAAATACACTCTTGTTCCAGTGGAATAATGTCCAAGCTTGTGGTTTTTCTTGGGCTACAGTTTGAAGACCATCAACATGCTCGTCAATGGTCATTGNATTACTGCCAAATGTCCCAATAAATACAAGAAGCTCCTCTCTTGGGATTTACCTCTAAAAGAAGCTGCAAGTTAAAATAAACTGGGGAAAAATACACTCTTGTTCCAGTGGAATAATGTCCAAGCTTGTGGTTTTTCTTGGGCTACAGTTTGAAGACCATCAACATGCTCGTCAATGGTCATTGTGTGTGTGCACTGATCAGCACAGAATAAATGTTGGGCCAGTGACTGTGTACTTGTAACATCAGCCACAGCAAAAAAGAAGTGTGTTCTGGCTTATTCTCAGCTGCAGGAAGCAAGATCACACCTGATTCAGTAAGAAGTTCACCTGTAGTCAGCTGCCCCCTCAGCACTTGGTAAGGAATAAATCTATACCAGAACCATGGAGCTATTGAAATATGGGATATTACAAGCCCTAGAGTTCACTTACTGCAACACTGAAGCAGTGCTTCAGTGACTAGTAGGAATTTTGATTTAACAGCCTTAGTATATATTAATATATTTTGTGTACCCTGTGAAATGAACCACCAGGAAAAGGAGAGTTTGTCAGCTGCTGTCCCATTTCACAAGAAGAAAGAGGTTCTAGGACTGCTCAGAAATAAAGAGCACTTTTGTCCAGCTGAACAGAGAGGCGTGTTTTTCAATAATTCTCAGTTGCACTTCTGTGCAAAGAACTTACATTGACAAGGAAGAAGTGGAGTTGGAGGGGTCTGGGTTTGCTCTTGCCCACAGAGAACAAAATTTAATTGATATTTCCCTCTGGGGAAGTGTCTCCCTTCTCTCTGGAAGGGTTTGTGGTTGAAGACAGCCAGAGCTGCTGCAAGTGTTGCATGATGAGCCACACTGGAGAACTGAACACAAAACAACCTGGAGGAAAACAAAGAGGGCGGGGGAAAGGGAGGATTTAACTTTCCCAAGCAAGTTGACTTTGCAGCTCCAACAATAAGAAAACTGAGGAGGTTTTTTCCCAGGTTAGGAATGAGTGGCTTAACAGAGGGAAATCAAAAAGGTTACTTAAGGAAAAGTTCACATCCATCAAAAACCTACCTCTAACTGTGGTTTTGGAGAATAACCAGAACAGCTCTTTCTCCACAGCCACCTGCCCAGCAAACAAAAGCAGTAGATTACTTCAGAGATAATGACAAAAAGCACTGCTGAACACACCTACAGATCTGCGGCCCCGTGTCCCCAGTTCCAGGAGAACAAAACCATGGATGAAGATGTAACATTAAATTAACATCACAGGCTTTTCTCTTGGGAAAATATCACTATTTGATGTACAAAGGCAACAGTTCCATCTTCTCTTTCTCCTTTTTTTTCTGGTAACAACTTAACAAGGCAGGGCTTTGACAGCTGTATCTTTTTCAGACCTTGACACGCTTGCCCATTCCCTGTCCCAAATCTCTCCTCCTTGGCTCCCTGCAGTTTTTAAAACTAAATTACCGAACCTATCCGTGTTAAAAATACACCTCCCTCCTTTTGGGAAGTTTAGGGAAGGGAGAGAGAAAACTCAGCAACGCAGTTTAAAGCACAGGCCCACAGAGCTACCCCGATCCCAGGAGACAAGATGCTTCATTTCCCAGCTCCAGCCTCATTCCCAGCTCGGGCCAGGGATGGAATTAGTGGCAAACGGGGCTGTAATACAAAGTCAGCGCTCCTGGCGCTGGGCCGGCACCGGGGACCGCCGAACACTCTCCCGCAGACGGCACCACCTTTCCAGGAGCCTGGAAATCCCGCAGGGCCGGACAGCCCGCCCTTGTGCAGGGCTGCTATTCGCGCCGGGATAACTCACCCTGCACAAGGAGCCCCGCTGGACGCGGGCATCCCTAGTCAGA
>VYZS01102344.1:1028-11577 GCA_013400695.1 Neodrepanis coruscans | reverse complement strand
CGCCCCCCCCTGGCCGGCCCGGGAGAGGGGGGGCCCGGGGGCCCCCCCCCCCGCCTCTCTTTGCTGTTCCCGTCCCTTTTCCCTCCCCTTTCCCTCCCTGTCCCTCAGGACCTGCCGGCCCGGCCCCGAGGCCCTCACGCGCCGCGTTACCTCCACGCGCGCTTCCCGCCACCGCCGCGGCCACCAGCGCGCAGGCGCACCCCGCCCACCGCGCGCCCCGCGCCCCCCTCCGCCTCATGGGAGTTGTAGTTCCCCCAGCGCCCCTTGCCCCCTTCTCTTTAACCCCCACCCGCTGGAGCCCCCCGAAAGCTGCCGGAGTGGCGGCGCCTGCTCCGCATCGCGCCCTTTGGGTGTTATCCGAAAGGCTCCAAGGAAAACAACCCAAACTTTTAAAAGCAACGCGGGCGGGGATGGGGGTGACAAATAAATAAAAGAGTTGTGCCGCCATCTTGGATGAAGGCAAGCAGAGCCCTGCCCTCACCCAAGATGGCGGGCGCGCCGCGGGGGGTGTGGCGGCGACGGGAGGCGGTGGAGGCGGCTCCGCCCCGGGGTTTATGAGGAGGCGGCGGGGAGGAGGAGGACTGGGAGTGACTGTCCGTGGCTGGAGACATGGATCTGCACCGTGGGGACGCGCAGGACAAGGTGGGGGTGGCGGCTCTCGCCCGGCTAGGGCGGGCGGTGAGGGCGCTGGCCCCGCGGGCGGAGAGTGAGCGAGCTCCCCGCTCCCTCTGCCCCAGGGCAGCGCCGGGACAGTGACAGGTCTTTATTTCTGCTCCGTTTAGGATTTGTGTGTTTGTGGTGGTTTTTTTATTAAAGTGTTGGCTGTCTCGGTCTCCTGAGGGGCAGGTGTTGGGGTGCAGCCCCGAGGGGGGCGGCCCAGGGCAGCGTCGGGGTGGGAGAAGGGGAAGGAGGGGCGGGAGGGCTGTGCCGGGAGGGGCTGCGCTCCTGGGCTGCTCCGGGTGACACCGGGGCGCTGGGGCTGAGGAGCTGGGCCTGGCCGTGTCTGCGGGAGCAGGAGCTGGCGGCACTTGGTGCTGCAGGGGTTGAAGCCGCTGTGCCCCGGTGGCTCCCCCGGGTGCCCCGTGTGTCTGTGACCGGCTTCCCCGGCGGGGCGAGCCGGGCTGGCAGCTGTCACTGCAGCCGCGGTGGCTCCTGCCCCTGGCTCTCGCCCTGGCAGCTGACTCGGTTTTCCTTTCTCTGTAGTAGCGCTGAAGCTTCGAGTGCCGGGGAGCCTCATGTCTTCTCTTTAAAGTAGCTTATGTGTGTGTATGTATGGGGTTGTCTGACGTTCGGGGTTGTCTGACGTTCTCAACTTCTCCGGGGAAATGCGAGTTAAATGCTGAAACAGGAACTTTGTGAATTAGCGTGAGTGTGATGCAGACAGGGATTGGAGTTATTTCTCCTACTGGACGAGCGGCCCGGCTTAATCTGCCTAAGCTACCTGGTTTAATAACTAACCTCAACACACCTTGGACAGGAGGTGAGGCAGCCCTGTAGCCTTCGGTGAGCTGCCTGTTTGCCTTTCATAGTGTCGCATCTTGATGTGGTTTTGCATTGTGACTAAGCTTCATTTACTTGCAGGAAGATGAGTTTGTTTTAGAGGTGCTTGAGCCTCTCCAGTCTGAGTTTTCTCCAGCTTTTTGGGCTGTGCGTGTGAGCTAATTGGAGGGCTAGAAATACACCAGCTTATTTACCAGTTTAGCAGCTTCCTATGGATAGTTTCCTTTCATCTGCTCCTCTTCCCTGTGCATCCCGTTTTGAAACGATCCTGGTGCAGTAGAACAGGCAAAAGTTTATAGATCAAGTGTTTTCTAGTAGTTTGCTTTGAGCTGTGAGCTGGGCCGTGCTTTAACTGTTTTCTGCTGTGTGTGAAACTATTTGTATTCAAGTGTCTGCCCTGTGAATCTTTATAGGTTTGCAAGATCTGCAGGTGATGGGTGGAGGGGAAGGTCAAATATCAACTCTCGTGCAGCAATTGGTAACTTTTGAGTGTTTGTGTGCCTTTTTAACTGAGCAGACGGGAATATTGGGGGGAGGGGAAAATGCTCCCATAGTGAGAGCCAGAGTAGCTTTAAACTCTGATGCTCGTTGGACAAAGATTAACCAGTTTGTTTCAGATTGTAGGGCTGTCTTGGGATTCCAGCAGCACGGGGGAGGGTAGAAATACTCCTGTCTTGTCTGTTCCTGTTTAGGTAAAGAAACAGCAACATGGAACTGGTGTGTGGCCAGTAGATAAATCCTGTCCCTGTAAAGGAAGCTTCATTAGGTGTTAACCTTGAGTAGGAACTGCTGGTAAGTATAAAGTAAAAACTGACCCTGAGGTTGCAGAGCAGGAGAGGATCAGGATATGGAGGAAGAGGAAGGGAGGGTAGGATAAGGGTGGTGGGAAGTGCAGTGAGAAAGAAAGTGTAACCTGTCATGGGGGAGGAAAAGGTACTTCATAGTGTGGGGACTGCCCAGCTGAGCTTGAGTAAATAACCTGGTATTTCCTAATGCCAGGTGCTTGGTAGTATTTTAAGGCTTCAGTCTGCAGTTAAAATGTTCTAGATCAAAATACTGAGAGTGAGTGTTGTAGCTCTCCTTTCTCAGAGCAGTCAGTGGAGGACAAAGTGTTCTGTCATAGCCTGGGACTGGCTGTTATAACCCACAAATGGTGATTCTCTGTGCTGGACAAATTCTGCTGCATGTTCTGAAAGGGATGAGGAGATACTAGACCTTGCCTGTGCTTAGCAAAAAACCCGCTTCTGCTGGGCCCAAATTCAAGGAGGGACGTGAACTGCTGGCAAGGGGAAAGCTGCTGGGTGAGGATAATGTATTGTCAAGGACACAGAGTGTCCATGAACCTGGCCCAGCAGTTTGGGCTAATGACACGATTTCAATTCCATGGAAGGTGAATCCAGCATGGGTAGGGAGTCTCAGAAACACTGCCCTCACACCAGCTCCAGCCTCACTGCTGGAGGGCAGCAGAACGTTCTGTGGCTTAGGGGTTTGCTGCTGATGCTCAGTTTCCATTTTATCCAGGTGTGCCTGCTGTTACAGAGGGCATTTTGGCTCAGGGTTCTTGGGCACAGGCCCTGCTCTGCAGGGACACTGCTGCATCCCAGTGGGTTTTGTCTGTGTGGCCAAAGCTGCTGCTTGGCCCCTCAAGATGAGGGAGCAGTGGGGTGGGTAGAGTGTCTGTTGTGCTGCTGGGTGGAGCAGGGTGAGCTGGCAAGGCTTTAGCTTGGGATGTGGGATCCTTGAATGTTTATAAACATCCTTCCCACTGTGACTGCTTGGTTCCTGTAGACATAGTGGTGCAGGGATCCCTCTGACAGGAGAGCCAGGGGATCAGGCCCAGGTTTTTGCACAGGCAGAGGCAACAGGTGCTCTGGCTATAGAGGCAGCCATTGCACTTGATGAGGAATGCCATTTCAATGGGATTAAATTGAACTGTTATTCCCTCTTTATTGGTGCTTTAAGCAAAATAATTTAAACCCTCACATCACTGGGGTGCTGCAGTCCAAAGTCACAAATTTGGGCAAGTGTTTTCTCTGTAGCATGAGTAGCAACATGAAGGCTGGTTCAATTTTTCTGGTTGTTTGTAACTCAGACCACTTCAGGACTGTGCAGCTCAATGTCAGAGATAAGAGCAAGCCTGTCACGAGGGCTGCAAAATCAAAACTTGGCTTATACTGTGTTGGCTCCTTCCTGCTGCGTGTGTGCAGTGTTGCTTTCAGGTGTCTTTTTAGTATCTTGGTTAAAAGGAAACTTAAGATACTTGGGCTGAATGTGACTGTAATACAGTTCCAGCAACTAATGTCACTAATATTTGCTGGCCAGGTAACCTGTAAGTCTGCTGGTTAACTCCTGGGTGTCAAAAAAGGCCCTCTGAAACTGCCTGCTCTGTACAAACTGTCAGAAAACATCGTGATCTTTTAGTGCTCTCTGGGGAGCACTTGAACAGGTTTAATTAAAAAGCCTGCTCTGTGAAAAGTGATGGGTTCTGGGTAGTGGCAGATGTAATTACTACTGAAGTCTTGTTTGTGAGCTGTTGCTTGAGTGACAGCAGGGAAGGGATCACTAAGGGGAGAAGGTTTTTATAAAGTAGCTGACAGCAAGCAGAAAGCTCTGGTGTGTGACCCCTTGTGGAAGGGCTGCTTCCTCTTCCCAGGAGCCCGGCTGTGTGGAAAATCCCTGGATTAATCCGTCTTTGGGAACAAATGCATGTTCTTATTTCACCAGCAGCTGGGTGTTGCACACAGTTGCTTGTGCTGGCAGATTCTTTTGTTAAAATGCAGAAGTACCATCGAGTCATCCAGAGCTGGTGCTAAAACTGCAAAGGATGTGACTTTAAAAGCAGCAGTTCAGGCCACTCAACAGAACTGAGTGACTTCAGTGGCTGAGGGCATTTCCTTCCAGGGGATGCCTGCAGGCATCAAGATGTGTTTGCATTTGGGTGAGGGCTGATCAGAAATGTCATGACTGTCAAGCAGAAACCTGTTTTCAGTCTTCTGGTCCTGAAACCTAAAGTTAATCAATATGAGGACTGTGTGTTGTTCCTGAGGGCCCTCCTTGAGGTCTTGTTCTACTTTCCAGGTTAGACAGTTGTAGTGGACAGGATCTGTACTGAGCAGGGAAAAGTTTTTCTTGAATCCTAGAGGAAACCCTAGGGATCCTGAAACAAGCCACTAACAAGGCCTGATGAGCCTGGAAGTGGGAGGCATCAGTTTCTGTAGGCCTTGCAAAACAATTCTCTTCTGAGAAAGAGAATTGAAAGTGGGAGTATTGTGCTTGGTTTGGGTGAGTATTTCAGTTTGCAACCTAACTCGGCTGTTTTCTCCTCTGCACCTATTTGGGCATGTGCTGCAAGGAAGGATTAATCCCTTCCCAGCTGCTGATCTTGGATTATATCCTCCTGAGAGTGTGGAGTGAGAGACTGGTTTCTGGTAACTGGGATGGGGAAACTTCAGTTCTCTTGTCCACTACCTGGAGTGCAGGGAAGAAGCAGTGATGTCCCAGCAGAGAAATACCTCTGGATGCAAAGGAGCTGCCAGATGGCAGGCCAGGGGGCTAAAATGGAGTGGTGTCCTGGGAAAGCCTTGTGTTGGATGCCTGCAGTGGTACAAGAACAAGCCTGGGACCTGGAGATGGAAGTTTAATTCCTTTGCTCTGCACAGCCTTCATGTGACCATAAGCAAGTCAGTCCTCATTCTTTCTTGTAGGATGGGTGTTGGAGAGATGGTGACAGGAAAGGTCTTGAATGTGAAGCTGTTAATGGTGCAGAAGCAGATGCTTCTGGAGGTGAGCTTCAAGGGTTGGTGGGGAACTTCTGCTTTAGGTGCTCACTGAGATAGTGCTTTATAGAGCTGTGGTGACAGGAGAGGGGCTGCTGCTTCCTCTTCAGTGGATAAATGCTACTCCAGCAGTTTTTGTAGGAAACACAGAACTCCTCCCTCCTCCTGAAGTCAGACAGTGTGAATGCTCCCTTTGTAGTTTGAGCCTTGCTGCTGTGATTGTGTAACCCTAAAGGTTTCTGGCCTGGAGTTAGGAGCCCACAGTGACCTTCACAGGACTAGAGCAGGCCAGTGGTCTTACGATCCTTGGTTTCGTTTAGCTCCAGGTCCTCCACTGAGGACCAGCTCCTGAAGGGTAGAGGTCAATAGCCCCGTGCTCTCTTCATATGTTTGAGACTGCAGTGGCATTTAAGTATAGGCTGGGTCATGTACATTTACAGCAGATGTTTAGGGCAGTAGAAGTACAAGATTTTTGGACCAGGTGTCTCCATGCAGCCCTTAGGGGCAGAATCCCACCCACATATCTCGGGGTGTTCTTTACCCTTGTCCTGTTTTTGGGCTGGTCTCTCTCTTTGGGCCCCCTCCCATGTATAGTGCATGCTGCTCCAGAGTGCACAGCTGATCACTGCTGCTGACTCCCAGCTGCTTCTGTGGAAATAAGGCCCTGCTGGGACCATAAACTCACATGCAGTGTAATTCCTGGAGGTTGCTGGAGCTGTAGATTGTGTGTTCTTGCCCCGTTGTCTGTGAAGTTTGTGCAGAGTGCCTGTGATATGTGGGCTGCTTTAGTGTGGCAGAGCAGTACCAGCTTGTGTCCATACCTGTCCATCTCTTGTGTAGACAACTACCAGGCATGGAAGGGTGTGCAGAGAACAGCTAATCAAAGGTTACATTCTATAAGACTTAATAAAAAAAGTTCACAAATTCAGGCCTGGCTGATTTGTGTAATCCTTTCCTTAGTTTAGCTCAGAGGAAACAGTTTCCTTTGGCCTATCATATTTTCCAGACTCAGCAGTTCATATTGTTAGCACTGCTGATCCTGTTTGGACAGTAAAGATAAGTAAGCAGGATGTAAAATGCTGGGGTCTGTATCTCCCTGTTTTGCCTGCTGGTGTTATCTGGCTGGGAAACACTGACCAACTTGCCTTTCATTTATTTGGCAGCAGATAGTGAACTATGCTCTCAGTGAAATGAAACCCTGACTGGTGGCCCATCTATCTTTCCTGTAGTACTTGAGTAGGGCAGCTTCTGTCCAAATCTGTGTGTTCTTTGGCCTGTGCCTTCCTAGAAGGTTTTAGAATTGCTTACCTGTCTGGGAACATAATAGTCTGTCCCAAGGGGTGACTGGAGGGAAGTGACTGTGCTGTTAGAATCTCTGTAGAGTTTGGAGTCCCACCATGTCCCTTGGGATGTGAGCAGTGCCTGGGATTGCGAGGAACTGTGTTCCAGGGTGTGCCCTGTAAGCATGTTTGTTGCCAAGCTGATACTCAGGATGGGCTAAAAGTCTTCTGTCCTGCAGAAGTCAGAATGGGAAGCCTATTTTTCTGCATATAAGGTCATTCCATAATCATAAGGCTTAAAAAGTTTTATGTCTTATTCATCTCCTTTTAGTTGTATCTGCTGTATCCTTGCTGTTAGCTACAAGTCTTTCTAGCGTGGTTGGAGGGATGAGGGTACAGTGACTGGGGTACCCCTGACTTATGCATGGCAGTCTGATCCTGTGGGACAGTGGTATCCATCAGGGGCAGGCTGGATAGAGGCAGCTGCACCCTGGGCCAGCAGCTGTGTCCTCTGCAGGCAGCCAGAGAGAATCATCATCTACCAGACCTGGGCTGCAGATGGCCAAGGGGAAGGAGTTTCCAGAGCCTTTTGGAAGCAGAGCTTCGCCTTAAAAAGGACAACCCATCAACGGTTCTTAGGCAGCTTCACAGAGGCTTAGGGCAGCATCCAAGCTGTCTGTGATATGACAGGATTGCTCAGATGGTGTCTGACACCATTTGTTTGTGGGCTTTGGTGCTGAAACTCAGTGTATGCAGCAGGTGGTAGGAGCAGGCTCCTGGCTGGTGGGATCTGTGCACTGGTGTGCTGCAGAGTGGTGAAACAATATCAGTCATGGTCCAGTTCTCCAGCCTGCTTTCCTGGGAAGGTCTTCAGGATTATCTCCAAGGGATAACCTCAGGATTCATCCTGGCTCTGATGGTCACTCTTCAACAAACTTGAGTTGTGACCTTGATCTCTGGTGTTCTCTCCCTAATGCAGAAAATAAGAATGATTTGTTAGGCTGCAGCACTCAAGGGGGGGGCCTCTTAGAAGACAGACCTCATATGTGAGTTAAAGGAGCTTCAACTGAGAAGGCTATTCCCCTGCTCTGGAAAACTTTAAGTACAGTTGAAATGACTTTCTGTGTCTAGGCTGTTGGAATGAAGAAATAAGCCCCCAAAGGAAGATGGTGGCTCTGTTTAAGGCCTGTTTGAAGCACTGGGAAGGCAAGTCTAGTCTTTATGGAACCAGGTGGGCACTGGGTTCTCCTGTAACTGGTGCCTCCTCACATGGTGTGATCAGAAACCTCAACTGCTCTAAGAGTGAGGAAACAGATCACAAGGCTGGACTCTAAAGAGCTGTTGTCCCCAGATCCTGTGGAGGCACGGGATAATGAAGATAAAACTATCAGTATTGTTACTATTTTTTGAATGATGTAGTGGACTTTGACTTGATCGGCTCCAAGTAAACAAGTTGGAAAAGGACTGAAAGGAGGATGTTCCTTTCAAGAGGAGACTTCCCAAATGCCTCTAGTGTGAACTCTAATAAATTGTTTCTTCAGACTTTCTGCTGACAAGTCCTTTTCTTTGCAAGTGCTTGGAAGGGAAGGCTTGTCACAGTGATGTGCAGGTCTGTCATGCTTGGCCATATGAGCTGTTCCTGAAGGCGGTGGTGTAGCGCAGTGTGGTTCTTGTTGACAGGTGATGATCAGTGTAGTTTCATTAAACCTTATTTGGTGCTGGACCAAGTCTTATCCTGTGAACTCTGTTGCAGGTGAGGTCTGTATCTGTAGACCTGAATGTTGACCCTTCTCTCCAAATTGATATACCAGATGCCCTAAGTGAAAAGGACAGAGTGAAGTTCACTGTGCATACCAAGGTAAGGTCATGGGGGAAAAAGATGTTATGCAAATAATACATGTATTTGCAGTACTCATACCAGTAAAGATGGGCTTGGCCATGAAGGAAATCTAATTAGATGGAGATCTTCCACTTAAAGGTGGCCTTAGGGTGTCTATATATGCAGAAACTTCAGATTCCCTAAGACCTGAACACCCTAAACAGAGACAAGGTAGCTGATCATTAAGTTGGCTTTGCTAAGGAATCCTAGCTAGACACGAGAAGGCTGGGGGGTAGGAAACCAGCTACTGGGAAACATCACAAAATAAACTACATTAATGCTATTCCACAACAGTGCCTTTTTTCTAACAGTCTGCTTAGTGGTATGGCACTCGAATGAGTGCCAGCTCAGCTAAAAGGGAGTGAGCAAGGCTCTAACTAGAAAGAATAGCTTCCTTGGGAAATGGACAGAACTGTTTCTAAAAGCACTGATTTATAAAACAGTAGGCCTTCTGTATCTTCTCTTCCAGACTACATTGCCAGCTTTTCAAAGCCCTGAGTTTTCAGTTACAAGGCAGCATGAAGACTTTGTGTGGTTGCATGATACGCTCACTGAAACTGAGGAGTATGCAGGTCTCATTGTAAGTACTGCCTAAAAGATGTGATTCTAACTGGAAAACTGTAGCAATTTAAAGTGCAGAGTAGTAAAGGCATGAAGTATGTTTTATGAATTTTACTTGGCATTTCATGACTTGGGTATTCCCTGTGCTTCCCGTTGCCTTAATTCCCAAAGAACTTGAGTGATATGGTGTTTATGTTAACTTTCCATATAGCTTGGAGCAGCAACAAAGACTTGATGCTCTGAGAGTCCTTGACTCTGTGGTGGTATTAATATCTGCCTGTAGGTTACACAGGGAAATAATCTGTTAAACATGGTCTTTCCTTCCTATCATGATTCTGCAGGAGGCCCTGTGGGTCACAGAAGATGGCTGTCTATGGGGTGGATTATAGAGGCTGTTCCTCTGGATTGGTTTCCCTCCAGGGCAGGGGTAGCACAGAACTGGGACGGGCAGACAGGATCCTAAGATGTCAACATGCCTCTAGAATTGCTGGTTCATGGACTTTTTATCACACTTTTTTATGACAAGGCAAAAGAGCCTTCTTCCAGAGAAGGCTAGAAGTAATTTTGAAAAGCTTTATTTGCTAGTATCTATCACTAAACAATTCCTTGGCTAGATACCTCCAGCACCTTCAAAACCTGACTTTGATGGTCCCAGAGAGAAGATGCAGAAGCTAGGGGAAGGAGAAGTGTCTATGACAAAAGAAGAGTTTGCCAAAATGAAGCAAGAGCTAGAAGCGTAAGTAAAATGAGTCTGCTGCCAAAAGCTGTGCTTAGAGAAGCCTCCTAGGAGAGCAGCTTTGTTTGTTGATGACTGATTTTGAGTGTGACTGTTTTGAGGAGTGTCTTGAAAATCCTGGAGTTGCCAAAAGTTTGAAACTGGAAAACTTCTTAGCTAAAGCGATTGAAAATAGCTTCACTAGCTAGCTGTTTCAGAAGCCTGCTGTTGAGTATTTTCATCAGATAAAGTAATTCTTTGTATATTGAAGAAAGCAGTAGAAGAGGGGATCTCAATCTGTTCTTTCTTTTCAGTGAATACCTCGCTGTTTTCAAGAAGACTGTATCGTCACATGAAATTTTCCTTCAGCGGATTTCTTCTCATCCTGTGCTCAGCAAAGATCGTAATTTTCATGTCTTCCTGGAGTATGATCAGGATGTAAGACTTTTCTTTGTCTGGTACCTCTAAGAATTCATTAATAATCATATACCCAGCCTGTGGGGGGAACAGGAGAGGATGATTGTCTTCAGCCTTCTGTCTGCTTTTCCTCCTTCAGGTCTGTTACAACAGCTTTTGAGAATTTTGAGTTCCCTGTGTATGTTGAGGAAAGCATGGTCTTTTTGTTAAATCTGCCAGGTCTCCTTAATGCAGTCCACACCATGTTTAGAGTTACAAAGAGGGTCTTCAGAGATCTGCACCAAGGGTGGATAGTCATGGGTGGCATGGTGGAGAAGATGGGCTAGTTTTTGGGCAAATTCTCTGCTCCAATGGTTTGGAAATTCACCCCTGAACAGCTACAGAACCCTGTTCAAGTGACAGAATATTTGCAAGGAGGATG
>VYZS01102337.1:0-11597 GCA_013400695.1 Neodrepanis coruscans | reverse complement strand
AGGCAATATCCTCTGGAAAAAATTAAGTATATTCAAAGATTGTCCCTGGTTTTAAATAAGCTGCAACAGATTAGGAAATGGCACAGTTATAGCTGTGCATATTTAGGTAGTTTTACAAAACTTATTTCAGTGTTTAACAGCTGCATTAGTCTGCATGGAAACTAAGACAAAAAATGAAGGCACACAATTACTGCTGCTTGCTGACTTGGCATAAAGTATTTGCTGTGGCACTGTTTAATATGAACTGATTTCTGCAAAGGTCCCACAATATCTTCCTTAAGAGAAGGTAACACAGGGCTCATGAATACACTGAAAATCTCTAACTACTTGTACCTCCTTTTCACTAGCAAAGATAGAAGCATATATTCAAAAGACAAATCACAGTTTCAAGGTGTCTTTGCACTTCTGATACTCAAATCACCTAACATACAGGATTGCCATTCAACACACTGTCTGGGCAGTGGAAAGGAAAGAGGAGCATTCATGAGAGGGATTGACATCAACAGACAGTTCTGGTTTGATACTCAGACTATTCTGAGCAATCTTTCCAAAACTGTTAGATTCTTTTTTTTTAGAAAAAAAAGGTGAAGCAGGAAGAAAAACTTGAAAAGAGCCTTTTATTTGGGTTAGAGGTTTAATGCATCATATATTCAGTAGTGTTTCAAACAAATTGACTGATTCGTCTCTTTTTAATTCAATAATATATTGGGAGTTTCCCTTCCCTTTATCCTATCAAACAAATCTTCCTTGCCTGACCTATTTCCTTCAAGTAAGGAAAAAGACCTGGTTTTTCATCTTCAGGAAAGTTAAACTTGTGTAAAATGAGTGTATTGACCTACTGATTGTTGACTAACCTTTTTATTTTAGTTGCTCCTCTGGAGAAATTCTCAAAAGCTGTGTCTGCCCAGTGAAATGATCCCAATTCCATTAACAGCTATGATCTTTAGAATCCCTTGAGATGAGACAACAAATGTAAATGTTTGTGGGTATCTGTTGCCTATTTCAGTTTTCTTAGAGCGTGGCTTTTCTGTGAACTATCTTGGCACTCAGGTTGTTTGTTTGAACCCTGGCCTGGCTGCCTCTTTGCATTTCTTGAGCCCTTTACTTGGTGTTTGGGAAGAGTTTGGCAGGAAGAAGCTGAGCTTGAAGCAACTTGTGCTCAGTACTAGCAATACAAGTTTTTTGATTCCAAGACACTCTGATCTCTCTACTCTTCTTCTACCTCGATGTTTCCTCTTCAGGTTGTTTTTGTAAGCACCCAACATTAACCAAGTAGTGCAGATGAATTACAGCAGCTGGTTAGAGAACAGTTATTGGAGAAGACTTGATGCTATGTATTTCAGAATTGTTTCACACTAGTCTATGGTGCTGGGGATTTACTGGTTGTTTACATCTGGAGTGCAGTAGATGCACTTCTGAGATGTATTTCCATATTTGTTCTTGTCCAGATCATGTTCCTTGAGACTTCTTTGTGATGCCAGCTGAAGTGCAGTATGTGGGGACAGTGGGGAGTTTCTGCAGAGGCACACTCCTGATCCCAGCTGCACTGCTGGTATAGACATGCCCTGTGGTATTGTGGAAGTCATTGTAAGGCATTTTTCCAGGATGAATGGGAAAAAGGTCCAAATACATTCTTCCCAGTTGAAGAAGAGTTGAAAGTTGGAGAGGTATCCTTACCCCTTGCTATGTTGCTCTTTGAAGAAAAGGAAGCTGAAACAACAGTCCTTTATTTCGAATGCATACAGTAATTTGCGTCTTAGTCTCAAAATTTCCTGTTTTGCCATTCTTGTATGTTAGTGCATCTGAAGTACATACATAGTGGCTGGGTTTTGTAGTATCAGATAGTATTTCTCAGTAACCTTAACTTTAGAGATAAGGCATCAATTCCACAGTGAATAAACAACTAAAATATGTATACACTTGAGATATTTATCTTTGTGGTCAGTGGTTCCTAGGAAATCATCACTTACCAGAAGACGCTGAGAGCAAGTCTCAGTTCTGTGCTTTCAATTTCTGAGAATTTTAGATTTGGGAACAATGTTTTCTTCAGCAGAGACTCCGAATGGTGATTAACTCTGGAGGTGCTTTAGCATACATCCCTGCCTCAAATGACTGGAGTGCATGAATATTGTACATTGTACTGGAATTCAATTGTAACTCTCAAAGATGTGGTTGAAGTATACTTAGTTTGCAAACACCATGATGTGGCTTCTCATATTCTCCAGAAGGTTCAAGCAAAGCTCCTTAGGATTATGTCTACGTCCATTGAAGGTTAAGGAGTTCATAAGAGTACGCTGAAATTCCAAGGAAGGATAGTGAAATTGGATGCTTGGAGACTGACCTACATCTGAGTGACACCTACATCTGACAATGGTACAACAGTAAATACTGAAAGCCTTAATGTCATTGTATGTAGCAACTCTGGATTTGATTTCTGGAGGACTGTACTATAACATGAAACTTTAACTTATCTGGTTTCCACAGTTTGCTAGATGTTTGTGACAGCAGAAGCTGTTTGGAAACCATTAGCCAAAGCCAAATCTAATTCTCAGATCCAAAGCCTTTGGATGTTTTCCCAAAATAGGGATTTCACAGAACAGTTTATTATTTATCACCTACAGCACCAATTTCATGGTTGCTGTAGGATCAGTGAGAGCCAGAGGTCCATTCAGAATGACTCATTTGTATATTTTCATTACTGCTCTGATGCACATTCTGCTTATCTGTATGGCTCAAGGATCATGACAAAACTCAGAAGGTCTGTGTGTGGTTCTAGTAATAGCAACAATATGGACCTGGGTGGGTTTGAGTCTTGAATCTAATGAGCATGTTCTTTCAGTGGTCCAGCTTGGTTAGATTTATGTTCAGGACAACAGATGGATCATTCACCATTTTGATGTCTGCATTTGAGTTCCTGGGTGATGCCTAAACATTAACTGTTTATGATTGGTTGACTGCTTCACAGAGATAAATAGTCTAGCAAGCTGGCATAGAGAGTCTAGTGGAAAAGGCTTTCTGTTCAGGAAATATATTACCTGCTTTTGACAGGAAAACAAAAACTCTCTTTCTGCTGTATTGGACCATCTAATTTCCTTTAAATTATTTGATCTCTTAATTCTTTCTGGGTAAACTTGACAGTAGCTGCAAGAAGAATGACAATGTGTTGTGTAATCAAAAGCCTTGAAAGGACCCAGACATCTCCCATCAATTCAGAAGTCTCTTACATAGTGGGACCTTACTGTTTGCATCAGCCAGTTTCAGGGCAGCAAAACCATAATCATATGTTACATTAATTGCTCTAATTAAAGCTTTTGTGTTTTGATTTGGTTTGGGTTTTTTTAACTCACTAGGCTGTGAGAGAAGACTTCTGTTAAACTTTGAATTCACAATCACACTTTCTATCACATAGTTCTCTCCAGATGACAGCTGAAGTAATGGAAAATTTGTTGTTAAGAAAGATTCTCCACAGATTCTCGCTGTCTTTCCTGTCATTTTGTTTGTTGTGCTCATGGAAGGTTTGACAGATAAGTATTTACTCTGGTTTGTGTCAGTGAGAAATCATTCTATCTGTATCAGTCTCACATTATTAGGCAAATGGAGGATTCACTGATCATTTCACTTTTAGGCAGCAGCTTTGGTTTGACAATTGTTTTCTATAAAACCGAATGCCAGCCTTCTGCACAGAGGAATGAGCACATGTGCCCAGGTACAATAAACTGTGGAACATCTGGGAAGATATTTTGCTGCTATGGTAAATTGCTGTCGCAGAACACCATGACAGAAGATGAGATTATCCGCTACATGAGGGGTCTCATGCTGCCTGTGGACATGAAACTTAGCACTGATCTTGATGTCTGTTGTGCTGTCGTGCTCTCACCACTTCAACATGGCTGTGAGACAGGAACAGCAAATCTGTGCCATACCAGGAGTCTCAATCAGTTCCAGATGTGCTATTTTTGCTGTATCTGCAAGATGAAATGTCAAGACAAGAGCTCCAGAACTGAAATCCTTAAAAGTTATTGAATGTTTGGGAGTAACAGCATGCTTGTAAAGCCTGGTTTATAAAGCCTATGATAACATGGTCTTAGCCTCGTTCATACAGCTGACATTAGAAGTCACATGGCTGAATGTGATGGTGGCATAAAGTCAGCCATCTGCTTCCTTGATACAATAATGTAAGGACAGTATGAGTCTAATTTGAAGGGTTACTGGGTTAACCCTTACAGGTGAGCAGTAGCAGCTTATGGAACAGCAATGTAGTGCCATATATCTCTGTCTCTCTTGGTGTCCTAAACCATTCTGAAACCAGATGCTCACAGTTCAAGTGGGGTTTTGGATTGTACAAAGCACAGGCAAGATCCTGCATGGACAGTGTCTCTTGTCCCACATGATGATGTATCTGTGATTCTCCAATTGGTTTGATTTCTGTTTGGTGTTACTTTATTGTCATCCAGCAATATGAAATGATGGTCACACGCTGATAAAACTAATGAAACCTCTGTTTGAAACACTGAATTTATGTTCTCTGCTGTCTTTGTCGAAAACTCATTTCCTGATGCCCCGGGATTTATAGAAAGAAATTGTTAGGCTAAATACAGATGAAATTTATCAAAACAAGGCTGCTCTTTGGAATTATCCAGAATTTCTAACATAGGTGGTTTCTGGCTTCATTCCCTGTTTACCTTCATGCTTCCATCCCTAAGCCACACTCTTCTCCAAGTAACGTAAAATCTCTATGTTGAATGTTGTGAGACTGAATTTTTATTGTGACTGGAGACAGTCACAAATGTATTTCAAGAGTCTCTTTGTAGTACTTGCTGAACAAATAACAAAGATTTCAGTAAGTGCCTTTTGAGTGTTCAAGCCAAGAAAGATCTTGAGTGGGTTGGGGTTTGCTCTGCCCACACTTCATGGCCTGTGTGGCAGATGTTCCTACAGCAAAAATGGGAAAATAAGCAATTCTCTGTTTAGGCTTCTAGGCCAAATGTAAACTGTAAGTGGCAGTGTGGCATTCATTATTTTTAGACAGCCCTCATCAACTTTCTGTTACTAATATAACTACACACCCTTGAAGTTGTGTGAATATTCAGGAGGGAAAAGGTTGGATATTTATTTGGTTCTTCAAGACATGTTAGTAACGTGTTGTATGCCCTGCCTTGCATCTCTTCTGGTCAGAAAGTTGCTCCTAAGATGCTTTTCCTTAAATGTAGGTTACACCTTTTTTCTTGCAACAAGAAGTGAGGTGTGTAGAGGTAATGGTTCAGTGGTTGTATATCTTGTACTGATCAGTCATGTGTTCCTGGGGCATATGTGAAATCCACATGGATAAGACATCTCCAAGGACCATGGTTTAACGGTGATTTTGATGCACAGAAGGCTTCTCCCCATCACATCAAGAACATTTCTAAAGAAGCATGGAAGTTACTGTACAGTCAGAAGCTGAACACACTGGACAAGAATGACTAAACCCGTTTCTATCTGAGCACTAGTGCATTTGCTGGGCATGAACATTAGCCTTGCTGGTTTGAGAGGATTGCTGATGCCACTGAGACAACTTGTCCAAACCGGGACACTCCTGCTGACTTACGTTCAGCAATATGAAGCCCCCTGGAAGGAAACTGTGAAGTACATGAATTTACTACATGCACTGCAGGAAAGCTACTGGTTGCGTAATGTTAGTGTGACCTGATGGGAAAGTATCGTTTTGGTGTTTAATAACCATTGCCAAAGCAGCCCAAGGGTGTGATGAGATTCTGAAGATCAGCTTACAAGGAAAGGCTCAGTGAGTTGGGCCTCTTGAGCCTCGTGAAGAGATGTTTGAGAGGGGACCTCATAAATGTCTACTAGTATCTGAAGGGAGGGTGTTAAGAGGATGGAGCCAGGCTCTTCTTGGTGGTACCAAGTAGTAAGACAAAAGGCAACAGGCAGAAGATGGGAACATGAGAAAGAGCTGCTTACTGTGCATGTGACTGTGCACTGGAACTGATTTCTCCAAAAGGTTGTGGAGTCTCTTTTGCTGGAGATCTTCAGGAACCACCTGGATGCAATCCTGTGTAATGTGCTCTAGGACAACCCTGCTTGTGCAGAGAGATTGGTCCAGATGACAAATTTTGGTCCCTTCCAACTTTACACNGCTCCTAAGATGCTTTTCCTTAAATGTAGGTTACACCTTTTTTCTTGCAACAAGAAGTGAGGTGTGTAGAGGTAATGGTTCAGTGGTTGTATATCTTGTACTGATCAGTCATGTGTTCCTGGGGCATATGTGAAATCCACATGGATAAGACATCTCCAAGGACCATGGTTTAACGGTGATTTTGATGCACAGAAGGCTTCTCCCCATCACATCAAGAACATTTCTAAAGAAGCATGGAAGTTACTGTACAGTCAGAAGCTGAACACACTGGACAAGAATGACTAAACCCGTTTCTATCTGAGCACTAGTGCATTTGCTGGGCATGAACATTAGCCTTGCTGGTTTGAGAGGATTGCTGATGCCACTGAGACAACTTGTCCAAACCGGGACACTCCTGCTGACTTACGTTCAGCAATATGAAGCCCCCTGGAAGGAAACTGTGAAGTACATGAATTTACTACATGCACTGCAGGAAAGCTACTGGTTGCGTAATGTTAGTGTGACCTGATGGGAAAGTATCGTTTTGGTGTTTAATAACCATTGCCAAAGCAGCCCAAGGGTGTGATGAGATTCTGAAGATCAGCTTACAAGGAAAGGCTCAGTGAGTTGGGCCTCTTGAGCCTCGTGAAGAGATGTTTGAGAGGGGACCTCATAAATGTCTACTAGTATCTGAAGGGAGGGTGTTAAGAGGATGGAGCCAGGCTCTTCTTGGTGGTACCAAGTAGTAAGACAAAAGGCAACAGGCAGAAGATGGGAACATGAGAAAGAGCTGCTTACTGTGCATGTGACTGTGCACTGGAACTGATTTCTCCAAAAGGTTGTGGAGTCTCTTTTGCTGGAGATCTTCAGGAACCACCTGGATGCAATCCTGTGTAATGTGCTCTAGGACAACCCTGCTTGTGCAGAGAGATTGGTCCAGATGACAAATTTTGGTCCCTTCCAACTTTACACATTCTGTGATCCTGTGATATTGTGAATGTGTTGCTGAATTGTGTGTGGGTTATTCTGGCTCCGCTGAAGATGAAATGTGCTTTTGTGGATGGCTTATTTCTAATGGGTTTAGGTCCTAGAAACAGTGTTGTTAAAGGAGACTTCAAAGTTACAATTTATGTGTGTAGCTTGACAACAAAATTGAGGTGATGAGCATCACTGCTGTTTTAATCCACTTTGCTTACCAGCATCACACGCTGGCAGAAATAGGAACTTCACTTTTTTTCCTTTAAGCCACCAAAGTTTTGACTCAAAGAGCTTCCTGCTTTCTGCTTGCCTTCGAGGAGATGGATTAGCTGAAGTGTGAATGTTGTATTTGTGGTTTATGAGGATGTTTCAGTAGATAATGGGTAGTTTGTCGAAGGAGATCTCTGGATGGCCTGAGATTTAATGGATGCTCTAAGGTTACCTCTCTTCAGTTTAAAAAACCCCAAAAACAAACAAAAAAAATCCCCAAAACAAAGAAACAAACAAAAGCACAGTAATGTCGCTGCAGATGACAGTTAAAATAAATAGAGACTATTTCAGTTTCAGACTATTTCAGACTATATCAGCTTCATAGAATGTTTTGCTACTGCTTCATAGAAAATAATGGAAGGAGCATCAGCAAGGCCATTTTGATATGTTGTTTTTAATGTGATTTGGGTCTTTGTTGTCTGCCTTGCAGTTCTCTTTTCCATTACTATTTTTTCTGCAAGGAGAGTTTTGGTTAAGCAAAGAAAGTCTAAAAACATATTTTGCTTTTTATTTCTTTGATGTATTTGGGCAAGTTGCTAAACTAATATTTGCCGAGCATTTTTGAGCCTTCCAGTTGAAGATGCCCTTACTTGGCATTGAGTCATAGTATTTCTTCCTGATATGCTCTGTTAGGGGTGCTTGTGGCATAAACAAATATCGAGAAAATTGCTGAAGGGCAGACAGTTCAGTATGGAGTTATAAATAATGCATCCAGTGAAGGCATCAAAGTTGTCTGCTTTGCAGAAACCTGTAGGCTATTGCTTTCTAACTTGATATTCATTGTTCTGTTGCAAAATGCCTGAGAAGGTCCCAAAAGAAACTTACACCACAATCTCTACTGCAGCTCCTTAATCTTTTTCTCCTCCTTGCAGCTTGAACACAAGGGCCTCTGCAAGTATCTGATATCAAAAGAAGAGTAACGCCAGGACAGGGAGGGGGGAAAAATAATAATAATTCCTAAATTTCCTGAATAGTAAATAGTTTGGGGAGGTTTTTAAGGGAGCTGCTCCCTCTGTTCTTGGCCCTCCTGCTGCAGAAGGGTATCCCTAAGGTGGGATGCCCCTGCCTGCCGTTGTTACAGGCCTCTCACGGCTCCCCACCTCCAAACTAGCGGCCAATGGATAAAGCTGGCTTGGTGCGGGAGGTGTCTCAGGAGTCGGACAGCCATGGGGAGCGTTGCTTGGGCTCCGTGGGCGGGAAGGACTTTCCCCGGCGCGGGGGGAGCTGCGTCCCGTGGGGGTCCCCGGGGAGCGCAGTGCGCGGCGGAGGGCGCCAGGAGGCAGCCGCGGGCTCGGGGGCTGCTGCGGGGAGGGGCACACGCATCATCCCCCGCTCCCAGACCCCCGAATCCAGACCAGGACACTGCTTTCTCGGGGCAGGGAGCCGGAGGCTGCTTTTGCCTGTGTCGCACTGCGCTGACCGGAGGGAGGGAGCGAATTCCGAGCTCCGCGGGTGCAATGAGATGCAGCTCAGGCTTTGAAACCAGTCCCCTCGGGGAGGGAGCCCGGCTCAGCCCGTATTGGGGTGAGTGCGGTAATCTCCAGTCAGCCCCGTGCCGTGGCTCCGGATAGGACTGTGGCCCCGAGTTCCTCTGTAACCTCTGGTCTCCCAAACGTTAAAAAGCAAAGGGAAGGCGTCTTGACGCTCAAGTTGCGCGTCAAGGGCCTTTCCGAGCCCCTTATCCTCTCCCTCCCTCCCTCTGGGACAGTGATTGCTTACTGCACGGAACAGAGCCCCATCTATCCCGGCATCTCCGTAACCCTAAAGGGCTCGCTCTTCGCTCTCAAGCAGATTTTGAAGCAGAAAAAGGGGCATCCCTGCTTCTTTTTCGGGGTAGTGAAGCCCCGCAGGGGAGAGGAGGGTGACTCCAGATCCTCTCGGTGCCGTCTCTCTCTCGATGATTATTTCCCAACGTTTTCTCTGAAGCGAGGCGGAGGCTGGGGACGATTAAGGTGGCTGAGTGGTTCCAAAACATACGTGAGGGGGCTGTGCAGCGGCGATCAGATCTGTTCATGGGGAGTAATTTACTAAGCCCTCGCCACTTTCCTTAATACGAAAAATACGAGACAACCCGAAGACTGGCCCAAGCCGTCACTTCCTTAACGTGGGGAAAAAGGAAGAAGGGTGCTAACGCTGTCCAGGACATTTTTTATTACTCTGTTTTCGAGAGTCTGCAATAGATACGACAGAGCAAAATACACCTGATCCTGCTAATTGCGAGGACAGGACAAAAGCATCGGCAGACAACGACGTCTGCCAGCCTTCTTTTCGTAGTTCTAGCTCCGATAGATAACTTTCTTCTGTTCCTTGGCTTTATTCGTTCCCCGCTGCCTTTGCTGGGGCTGAATAAATATGCCTTCGGAATAAAAGCAGAGATGTGGGGTTTGGAAAGCCACGTCTGTTCATGGCCATGTATCCCAACCTTGAGTCTCTCTCAAACCTGCAATGCGATGCTAAATTTCGTGTGGCCCTGCATCTCCTGCCTTCCCGGAGTCGGAGCATTGCAACTCTCCAAGACCAGGAGTGGTCGGAGGGGATGGAGGAGAGAGCCCTTCTCCTCTGCTGTCCTCCTCGGGCCCCAGGCCCGTGGGTGGACAGAATTACACGCCTCTGTGTCCACATCCAGGGGCTTTTTCGCGGAGGCGCTTAGTGCAAGGCAATGATTGCCTTCCTTCTGTTTCGGCCAAAGCGAGCGTGTTTTGCTGAGGCAGGGAATAAATCTGCGAGGTACCGAGCACCCTGTCATATGTCATTGCCCACAGTTTGACCGCTGGGAGATTAAAGAGAGGCAAAACTCCAAGTTCACGTGGAAATACCCCGGAGAAAATGCGCGTGGGGCAGGCGGGGGAGGCAAGAGCGACAGGCTGCAGTGCTCGCTCATTTCAAGCATCTCCGCGGGGAAAATTGCAGCAACTTCCCTACAATGAAAACCAATTTAGGAGGGGAAAGAAAACGGAAAACAATTAATGAGTTGGTACGTTTCAAGAAACGAAATCCGCACAACGTTATTTGCTATATAAATCCCGCTGCTCATATTCATTCTTCTCTCGGCAAAGCCTGCCGAGTCCTGCCGATCCCCCCGCGGTTTCGGCGGAGGCTCCGGGTGCTGGAGCCCGTGGCGCTGCAGTGCCGAGGACGGGTAGCGCATCACTCCTGCGTCTCGGAGCAGCCGGTCTCTCTACCCTGCCCCGCTGGGCATCCCGAGAGGGAAATGTCCACTCCAGTTTTCTTTCGAGGTCCCAGGGATCAGCCCTGCCGAGTATCTTTTCAACCTCTTTTATTTCAGGCAGATGAGTTGCATACATCACCGATTCTCGTAGTGCCTCGCAAACTCTCACCAGCCGTTGATGTGTCCGAAATAAATTTTCAAAATAAGCATTTGCCTCCCAAATACGGATATAATCTTCATGGGCTTTCGTTTTAATGACTTCCATTGAATCCATGCGGCAAAGCTCTTTATCTTATAGTGCAATACAGAATGTGGCGTTGTACACATATGGTTTAGTTTTTTCCCCCTAATTCTTGAGAGCTGGGCAGCTTTGAGTCAGGAAAGACATATTTATACATATTTGATTCCTTGCACATTCTAAGGCTCTGCAATGGTATAGGATGTTTTGGGAGATCTGTTTGGGCAGAGAGATTAAACTAAGTCTGGAGCAAATGCGCTTTAAAGCCGATTCCGAAGAAGTGAGTCTATCCTTAAGACACAGATAAAAATGCCCTGGAAATTTGTCATTGCTGTTGCTGAGAATAGGCTAAGCATGGAGCGATCAACTGTCATGGCAAAGAGATCAAGAATAAAGGTTAAGAGCTCGCGTGAAAAAAAAATACAGAAGTAAGGTACACGTAGAGCTGCTTTTTTGAGAGGATGCGTGCAGACCCGGGAGCGCTGTGGGAATTAGTCTGGCGTGCAGCACGGGCGTACCTTGCAGGGGTGAAGGCAGAGGGCAAGCGAGAGGGGGAATTGTCTGGCAGCCTGCCCGCCGTCACCATCAGGTACGGCTTCTCCGTCGCCCTGAAGGAGCCGGGGACTGCCCGCCTGGGGAGGCGTATTTGGGAACCCCTCGGCCGACACAAAATCTCACCACCGGGTCCCAGCAAGTCTCCTCCCTTCCTGGCCCCGGGAGAGCAGCGGGACTGCAAGGGCTCCCCGCGCCTCTCTGAAACTTATCCCAGCTCGGAGCCTGCACCCAGGGGCTCTCCTGCCTCTCACGCCGCGTGTGTGTGTGTGTGTGTG
>VYZS01102324.1:7711-20889 GCA_013400695.1 Neodrepanis coruscans | reverse complement strand
ATGCTAATGAAAATTTAAACTCCCGAGAAAAGCAAACTTTTCCACATCAAATTTGAATGCTAGCACACTTTTGATTACACTCTATAGGAAACAGATATCTAAGAGCTGTTATTTCCCATTATAGGTGGAACTCAAGTGTTATATGAGCTGTTTCAGTGGACGAAAATTACGTGGAAAAAAAAACCCAAACAAACCACCATGCTGTTGGATCTGGATCCTAAATTTGAATTGCCAGACTACAGAACACACATCAGAGTGGGAGCTTCTAATACAAGTACCATATGGGTTTATTTTCTTTCTTGGTTTAAGAAAACCCTCTTCCTCTGAAAAACAGAACAGACATTTTACCTTCTACATATTCCATGACCATGCACAAATGACGTCTTGTTTCAAAGGAGCAATACATGCTGACAACAAATGGATTTTCTGCAAATGTCAGGATATCACGCTCAACAAAGGCCTGTTGGATCTGATTTCGGAGGATGAGATTCTGCTTATTAATTTTCTTCATGGCAAATCTTTGTCTGCTTTCCTTGTGTCTCACAAAATAAACAGCACTAAAAAGTTCAAATGAGAGAGAAAAATGAAAAATTTCTGGTTAAATATTAAAAACACATTTTCAAACGTATTTTTAACTAAAAAAGAAATTTTTAAGAACTGTGTATGTATTATATAAACAACTAGATTTCAATTCAACGTAGTTGACCTGACTTTCATATTAAGAAATGGTTACAAATTTCATTTTGTTTCATAACCAGGATGAATCTCAATCAACACAAATCAGTATGCAAACTAAACCCATACAACTCTCCTAACCTCTGCTCTCACGCCCTCCAAACAAACAACAGATACATACACCTGCAAATGCTCTCAGCTGAGGCAGATTTTGGGCATCCCCATCACCAAAGCATTACATACAAAATCCAGTTTTGCCACAGTGTTATAAATCATTTTGACAGATGCTTATTCTGTAGGTGTCCTGTAAAGTAATTATGACTCAGACTCAGTCCAGGGGATTTTAAAACATGTCACAGGTTTTTTATGAAGGTTGCTCAGAAGTTGCTTGATGGGGTGACTCCCTCAACACAAGGTGCAAAATCCTCTGTTCTTGTTCAGTTTCTGACAACAGCACTGATCTGTATCAGACGTAGGTCACCAGTACATAATACAAAACGAAGATTATTGCCTTAAATGCATAGTAATATAGGTCTACAATGTATCCTGAAAAGCAGAATTTCCACTGGGGTGATGGGTACAAAGTTTCCTGTAACTTTGGTTAGATAAAGTAAAGGCTGCGAGGGAAGCAAAGATAAAGAAATCCTCACTTGAGCAAGCCTTCTATCTTTCAAAGCTAAGCAGAAGGAATCACCCTACTGCAAAACACTGACAAAGGACATTACTGCTGCATTTTTCAAAATCACTAGAGGCAAATCCTGAAAATGTTTGTCTTGCTTGAAATCTACTTTGTAGCATTTAACGCTTATACCATTTCCAGTATATAATTACCACATTAGTGAGTGTTTATGAAAAGAAAGGACTTAAAGAAAACAGAATGGGGGGGAAAAATAGGACTCAATTATGGAGTTTTAAAATTCAACTTATTAACCCCATGAGGTCCAGTTATCAGCATATAATTATTTACTTAAACACAAAAAGCAACTCTTGGCTTACTAGTTCTATGAAGATTTTCCCACAGCCACCAAAATTACAGGCACTGAAAAAAAAAAATCAACATTTCTCCTTTCCTTTGTGGAGGAAAACATTCTAGACAGGAAACTTTCTCTTACTGATTCCCAGTGCTTTCATTAATCCCTTGTTCTTGTCTAAGCATGGAGCCAGTAAAAGATATCATTATGAAAGTAGGTGAAAATCACCTTGGGCAAAACTCGAGATAAACACCACCCTTCGTGCCTCTTAAGTCTCATTCACTTCTGCCCCTCCCAAGCCAGAATATAGACTGAGCTGGAATTCAGGTCCAGTACTTCTTGCTGGCTTCATGCCTTTAGTCCTCCACCTCTTACTACTGCTCCCCTCACACTCAATTCTGTCTCCACCCTTCCACTGCAACTCTTTCCCGTGCTTTTCTTTCCCTTGCATTTTGGTTTTCCTCTCAACTGTTGCTATCAGCTGTCTTTCAGCCTCAGCTTCTTAATCTCCTGTAATGACATCTTTTCTTTTTCCTGTTTCAGTCCACCTATGTACTCCTGGCATTTAAGAATAGTAATGCCTAAAACCACAGTCCTTCAAAAAAATTAGTTATTTGAATGAACTGAGGACTGACTGAGGACTCAGCATACAGATCTTTGTCAAGAGTTTTAAACTGGACAGTGTGCCAAGATGCACTCTTGAATGGCAGACAGTATCAGAGCATATTACAGCATCTTAATGAATCCTCCCTGCAGACCATATGTATCTGTAAGATCATTACAGCCATATTTAAAAATTATTAACTAGTAAGTTTTAAGGACTCTTTAGTCCATTAAATATTTGGGACATGCTGGCTATATTTTCCCAGCTGTCTAAACTGCCTTCTCCATTCTTACAGCCACCAGCAGACAACTGTACAACTTTCCTCCAGGATTTTGTTACTTCTCAGAAAAAAACCTCTTTAGTTGAAATGTACCAGACTCACAAAACAACCCCAACACAACAGTCTCTCTCACTTTACACATGTATACATTGTTTATGCTACACAAAGTGCTTTTAAATGATCTTCAACATACAAACACATCTTACATTCTCACATCCTCTGATCACAGTAACTCCAGCCGACAGCATTTATGTTTTATAAAGAAAACTATGTCCCAGCCAGCAGTATGTTTATCATTAAATGCTGCTCATGATTTTCACTATATTACAAAATGAATTTCAAATGTAAGGATTCTTTGACACAAAAAAAAGTAAATATAGGAAGAACACCCAGATTGCCCTGCTGATCCATTCAATGACAGCAGCATGCCCTGCCTGCCTGCAAAGCCACAACTGGAGTGGTAATGATTGCTTCAAGTGAAGAATTTACTTTCCTATCCCAGCCTTCTGTTTTCATAACACAGTAACAAGAATTTCCTAAATATCCTCTGATTTCACTGTCCGCATTTAAACAGTATGCAAGTGCTTTGTATTTTACTGAAGTTGTAGTTCCACACAGCAAGAAAAGCTTACTTTTCAAGAGAAATAAGAACATTCATCAATTCTGGTGCTGTATAAATACTACTTTATTTCACTTCTAACATAAATCTCAGCTTGAAAATGTATTTCCATACTATCTCTAGCTAGGCACAATTAGCAAACACTGCACAAGTGTTAAGACGACAAAAAAAAAGAAAACATTTTAAAGGTTTCCAGAATTAGTCCAACTTAAATATTATGCAATGTATCATTACAATCTTACAGCTGTGATTTCTGTTTTTCTCTGAACTGAAACATCTCTATGACTGAAAAAAATCAAATAAACAGGCTTTAGGCCTAGTTTAGAGTCCTTCAGAAATGTCAACTTTTCGAGCCATTGTAAAATCTAGCCTACATTTAATGCTTAGCCGTAATACAGCTGTATTGCTTGCCTTGACCTTATTTTCTAATCTGTCAAAGGACTCCTTGAACTCCTTGTGAAGACACAGGTACTGTACTCACTACTTACAAACTTCACCTGTTGACCAGGAACTTGGTTCCATTTTCACAAGCAATTTCTTGGGAAGAGACTGTACTACCCTAGAATTATGTCTGATGTTGCCTCCAGGGAAGAGAAGCTACTTGCGAGGCTGTGATTCATGTTACAGCAACATGGTTAAGTTTACAGATACCTATTTAAGATCATAATTTAAAAGCAGCACTGCACTACCTCATAGCCAGGCAATGTCCATGCCCAGGTAAGAGTTATCTGGGGGCAGAGTTAAAGGCTACCTACAGCACCGCAGCACTTCTGACATAAGCGTCCAGTGCAGTGTTGGTCTTCCAAGCTCTTGGAAATCTGCACAGCCTTCTCCCTGCAATATTTCAGACTTATCCTAGTCTGCGCCTAGAAAGAAATAAGAAGCTTGCCTTGTGACAAAGAGAACATGACGACTTTGACCCTCCTCTCACAACTGGTACTAATATATCATCTATTTTGAAAAATAAAACCACCTCTCCATACCTAACAGTAGTAATGCCTTCTATCTTAATGGTGGCTAGTAAATAGTAACACAGATTCAAAGCGATGAAAACTGCAGTCCAAAATTTTGATGGGTAAACTGTCTGGTGCCACTGATGGCGAATTAACTTGATTGATGCGGTTTTATTCTATAGCTGGATAACTTCCTTAGTCCCATTCCCACTACAGTACCATCAACAGAGCAGAGAAGGAACAGGAATGAATACACTCACAGGTTACACGCAGCAGCTACTCAAGACAACACTGCTTCTGAGTTTGCAAATTTATCAAGCAACACCATTAGCTAGTATGTCATGTACACATAGACATTACCATCCCTGTAGAAGTAAAAGCACTACGGGTAAAAGTGGTGTCATGCATTTTCTGCAAGCAGATACAGTTATACATTGGTGAAGAAGTATTGAACTAAAATCACTTGCTTCCCTGAGATCAAATGGAATCTTTATTTTGTAGAGCTGTTTCAGGAGACCAGGCTGATGCTAACTTGAAGAGATAGACTACTACCTGATACCTCTTCGAAGTCAGAACATGGTAAAAATGTTGCTGTGATTGCAGAAAAAGTTTAAAATTTAGGATGTATGAAAAGTTTTGACTGGCTAAAAAAGACAGCTTGTGAAACTACTAATGACTTGGCCAGAATCCTACATGTTTACTGATTCACAGCTTGTTTAACTTCTTGTATATTTCTAGCCATTCCCAACAGCCTCATCTACTACACCTCATCTACTACAGAGTCATTTAATTGCACTACAAATGAGTTTACCCAATCAATTAGAAGTAGAGAACTGCTAAAATACTTACTCAAACCTTCACAAAACCAATAGTTTATATTTAAACTCATCAAGTTTAACGTATCCGACAAATCTCTGCTACGTGATGCCAAGACTAACAATTATCCTGTCAAGCAGTCAAAGCTTCCCATTTCACTAATAAAGATAAAAACTCCACAGCGAAGTACAAGGATAGATAGGGTTTTCTTTAATTTGTTCAGAATTAAGCCCTCCATTAAAACAGCAAAATAAGTAAAATATCACTATAGCATGCTGAGTATCTTTAGTAATTCAGAGCATGCCCACTGACAGTTTTTGAGAACAAATCAATGAAGCACAGGTGGGATTCACACACATTCAGATTATTTAAAAAACTTAAAAGAAACATAAAAACATGGGAGGTTAAAAATAACCCCCATAGCATAACAACAGTAACTTTTATTTCAGCTCTCTATACTTGTAAATAAACTTCAGTAAATGCCTTTGGAACAATTTACTGCTTTATATTCACATAGAAGACATAGTATTGTTTCATTACACTCTATTTTGTAGATGAGTTAGAGAGCACTTAGGTTATCTTGATGCATTGCTCTTTGAATTTCATCAAAACTTTTGAGTGAATTAACTATCAACTCTACTAGTGCCAAAATTAAAAGCCACTTAAAAAGATTAAAAAATGGTCCGTCCCTCTTGTCTGACACACCACAGTGGAGATTTTGAAGCAAACAGATATTTTTGAAAAAGTGATAACCCAGAGAATTTATGGACACAGGCCTCCTCAACCTACAGTACTGAATAGGTAGTAAAGTCACTTTTATGAGTGAAAACTTTTAGAAGTTTATTGTCTCACATTTCACTGAGTGTCTTCCTTTCCTGCGACAAGAATTGTAAGGGGCTGTTTGTTTTCTGATTATTGATTTTTCTTCTTCTATTTAAAAGGAAAATCCAAATCGACAAAATCTATTTCGATATTCCTTCCTGAAGAATGCAAGTAATAGCACTCAACTGACTAGTTTTTCAATTTCCACTAACTCTACCACAGTATAACATGCCAGCCTACCAGTTTTTACGCTTGCTAAAGACAATAAGGATTCATGAAGAACCTGAGTATGCTCTATGCTATTTATTCTCTATCAGCTCTCCTTTTATTCCCATATTTATCAGGGTCTCATCCAATTTCTAGAACATTACATCACCAATTTTGCATATTATTGGCATTTAAAGGTATTTCATAAGTGTCCCGATATTTCCCACAAATATGAGAAAAATAATTCACATGCGCCATAGAAGGCCATGGCTTTTCATTTATCTTTTTCCAGCTTTTCAGATCCTCTCTCGTCTCTGCTTTCAGATATGCTGTTGTCTCCAGTCTGTATTTCTTAATGGCTCATTGAAGCTCCTTCTCACTTCAACACCCATGGAGCAAGAGCCACAGGTCTCAGTATGCCCCTCTGCAGCTGCTCCCTCCTCTCCCCATCCCTCTGCATTGAAACTGCTGGGAAGCTGGGCAGCTTCAGTGAATCTTGACTCCCCTTTCACCAATTGGAGCCCATCAAACACTGCTATTTTGTCGTAGGGTTAAAAATGAAAGTAAAAACGATTTGTGTTCCAGCTGCACGGGATGGCGGCTGGGCGAGAGGGGGAGGGGGGAAGCCGTGTGGGTTTTTCGGTGGCCCCTCTTTCCCCAGCGGCGCGGCGCACGCCGGGAGCTGCCGGGGCTGCAGGCAGCGCCTGCACCATTTCGGTGGTCCCCTTCTTCCACTGTGCTGCGCGGGGCGGCGTGGCTGCCCTTGGGGCTCAGCACTGCCCAGCGCTGTTCGGCCCAGTGGCGCCAGCCCCAGCGACAGCCACGGCACAGCCAGCAGAAGCCCCCCCCTTCCCCCGGCAGTGGCAGCGTCCAGCGGGAATGGCCGGCAGGGCACCGATGCAGATGGGGATGGGCACGCCGGCGGCCACGAGTGTGGGAGCACAGGAGCCCGGCACGGCTGCAGCGGCGGAGCGGCCAGGGCGATGGTGCAGCGGCGGCCACGGCAGAGGCGGCAGGGCCGGCTCCTTGCCTGCAGGGGCACGTGCCGGCGGCGACGATGGCGGCAGCAGTGGCGGCCACGGGACAGTGGCGAGCGCGGAGCAGCGGCGGCGTCCAGCGGGAGCGGCACGGGAGTCCGGCACGGCTGCAGCAGCAGAGCAGCCGAGGTGCCGGCGGNTTTTTTTTTTCCCATTGCGTTTTTTTTTTTTTATTCTTTTCCCGGGGGGTGAGTTATCTGGTAATCATCAGCAACTATTGCTGGGGTCCAGAGACCACATCTCTTTCTCCATCAGCCCTAAATCCTTCCTTGGGCTAACGAGAAGGGGAGGGAGGGGGTTGCGCGCGGTTTTCTAATTTTCTTGAGCTTTCTCCTTCAGTCAGAACCGGGCAGAAGCTCGCTGCTAAGGGGTCCTCAGACAACGTGTTTCCTCTAACTACCCCGGCGTCTCTCCGGGGCCCAGAGAGAGACAAGCACTATCTCCAGAGAGTCCTCACCTCAAAAACGGGCCCTGGGAAACTTAATTTGTTTGTCTGTTTGCACTTTATTTGTCAGTTTCCGTGTGTACGCGAAATAAACTGTGATATTTTTGTGTTTTCTTCATTTTGGGGTGTGTTTGTGACTTCTCTCAGAATCTCTTGTCCAAAATTGCTAAATTTGTGGTAAAACCATCACATATTCTTACCCTCCTCAAGTAAGACAAAGAGATGAGAGGAGGAATGGAGGAGACTTAGCGTCTGCCAAGGGTGCAGAAAGGGGTACAGCAAGGAAGGAGAGCCGCATCTACTGCCAACTGCTGAAAGGCTTTTAAGCTACTGGGGTACTTGCGAAAAACTGACATACAGTAAGCAAAAAGTCTGCCTATGGAGAAATTTTGAGAAAATTTAGCAGAGGTTGACTACTGAGAAGTTGTATTTGAATATTAACAGAACTTTAATTCAAATTACGCTATTTCCTTCAGGATTTTTGAAGAGCTATGTAAGTACATTTGGACACATGCAGCCTCCACACAAGCTATCCATGACCGACAGTACTAGGCAGTAATAAATGCTTCCAGTTCTAGAACTCAAGAGTTACTTTTAACTAAATATTTTCAGAGAGAGCCCACCAGCCTCAGGTCATTAAACAGGCACACAAAACTCCAGTGGGTAATGGCAGGTACTTTTTCTGCTATGTCAAAGATCTCTTCAAAGAGTGCTGAGTCCTATCAGGTCATTACTGCCTGCTACCTGAAGCAGAGGCAGCACAGAGCAGAGTCAGTTTGATGGGATCTCCACTGGAGAGCAGCCCAGCCTCCTCCACTGCCAAGATCTGACAGTTTCATTTGGTCGTGGGCTCCTCACCTCAAGATGGGAAACTCTCTTTTTTGAATCACTATGCATATCTCCTGTTCCTGCAGATTACACAGACCAACAGTTCTTATCTCGATACATTTCAGTGAAGAGGAGGAGCCAAACAAGGGTCTAACAGGTAGCACTGGATTAGAAGAGGTCACTGAAGACATACACCATCACTGCACAGTACTTCCAGGAAACACCTGGTATTCAGAAAACTTTCGGAGTTTATTTAAGGCCTGGGCTCCAGGAATTTTCTCTTAGTCTTGTAGGATATCTCCAGATAACTTACATACCACTGGGCACTAAGTCGTGCAATTTTGAAGTAACCAGGAACTAACCAAGTAACAGCAATTCCTTATAAGCTAATTTATTAAAACGTGAGGATTAGAAGAGCGTCCATGGAGAAACAATAAAGCACTGCTGCCCTACTTAGGGTAATTTATTTCTATTTCACCAGTATTTTTAGGTCAAATAAGCACCCTACAAATGAAATTTTTATTCTGTCAGTATATCTGCATAAGCATAGGTTCTTTCTGGTATTGTAAGGATAATTTTAAATCTGCCTTTTCGGATTTCATTCAGATTTCATCTTTGGCATGCTATCAATTTCTGAAAAATCCTTGTGATTTAATATTCAGTACTTAAACTCATAACCTTCAAATATTAGTAACAAAACAGGAAAGCAAAATTTAAAAAGCAGCAGTGCAAACTCTCTCCCTCACACAAAGATCCCCGAAATAAGAAATGCAAAAGAACTGTCGCACTCAGGGATTACTCACCCATAAGCTCCATTACTTATCAGTTTAATTGTTTCAAAATCACTTTCCCGAGGTTTCCTCTGCAGCTTCAGTGAGGTATTAGAACTCTTCAAAGCAAGAGATGAGAAAGAACCAAGTTAATACAGTACTTTTTTTCAAACTCAGATGGAAAAAAATCCCAAACAAAAAAACCAAATATCACCAGGCTGTCACTCTGATTAACCAGGTTAAAGCTCTACCCAGCTAGTCACACAGCCAGCATGGAGAGGGATTAACGGACTCCTGAAGCCTTTTCATCAAACAGGTGATTCTCCACTGCAGCAAACTGCCAACTATCTACATGCAGAGTTTAGAGTCACAAAGGCTTCTGGTAAACTAGTTACTGACTTCTGGGAAACTAGTTACTGGCAGTTCTTATTTGGAGTTACGGACTTCTGTGAAACTCACAAGGCTCTGGTTGGCCATTGCCTCCCCATTTTAGTAAACCCGACTCTCACATTATGGCATGGTAGTAACAAACTGTTGACAAGATCTTGTTTATTCAAATAAACTTCAGCACATTTCAAATTAGTGCTAGGATGGAGTGTGATATAATTTAGGACAGACTGTGAAAAGAGACACAAAATGAAAGAGAAAAATATGGAATATAAAAATGCACTAATTCTACCTCTACAGAGTCACTTCAATCTACTTCTTTGTCAGAATTTTTATAAAATTGAGTTGACCAGAGTTACGGCAAAATTTTTTTCTAGTTTTAATTTTTAATTAATCTTCACAGAATCACAGAATATGGCAAGTTGGAAGAGATCCACAAGGACCATCAAGTCCAACTTCTGGCCCTGCACAGGAGTCGCCTGTGCTCATCCCCAAGAGTCACACCATGTGCCTGAAAGTATCAGCCAAACATTTCTTCAACTCTGTCAGACTTGGCGACCACTTCCATGGGGAGCCTACTGGGGTGCAGCAGGGAAAAATGAGGGGCACATGTCTCCAAATTCAGGATTGCAAACCCAGAATATCATCTTCAAATGTTTTCCAGATCTCCAAGAAGTTCCATGACCCTTATTCCAGACAGTTTGGTAATAGTTAAAAAGTTGAAAGTAGACCTGGCTGGAACACTTTCAATTAAATGCTTGCTAAAGAAAATGCAGTGGAAAATCAGTGACTGTCAGTGTAATGAACTACACAGGAGCTGACTGAAAGGGCTTATTAAATTCTTTAAGCCACTTGCCTGCCAGTACAGCACTCTTTCTAATTTCATGTTTACGATGATGGTGAACTGTCCTGTACTTGAAAGTTATGTTTCCTGTCACTTCCCGTGTGTTTATTCTACAGCTACACTTTGAGATGTTTCCCAATATCCTGTATTTTAATTTACTGATTTAATTTCATCATCTCCCCTAATTACCTTCCTTCTAGATTACACTGCATTTTCCTTCCTCTATTTTCAGAGCATTTGCACAACACAAGTAACTTTACAATTTCAATTTTGTGGCTAATGCTACATCACACTTTGCACCTTAGTTTTGGTTAAGCACTTCAGCACTTCCTTTAACCCTTCTAGGTACTCTGTCTTTTCTCCAATTTGTCAGTATACTTCCGCTAAATACTGCTCAGGTCTAATACAGTATTTTAAATGCAGATGAATGAAAGCAGCAGAATAAGAAATACCCTTTGTGTTAATTATGGCTTTATAAGTAGCATTTTTCGAGAATGTCAGAAATTACTGCAACAGAATATGACATGTACCAGAGAATGATGCCTTTTCTGTTATATATCAGAACTAGTTTAACAGATAACCCATGCTAGCTAACATTTGTAAATACATGTCAAGTACCATTGATTTACCCACATACCTCCTAAAAGTGCACTTGGTTTCTCTATTCACTCACAGTGAAAATCAACACTGTTGACTGAAATCCAAGGTATAAGAACCAACTTTCAAAAATAAGAATTTAAAAGAAGAGCATTTAAGCTCACAATATTCAACACAATCAACTCGTGCAACTCACATTTGTTTTGCCACCCTGAGCGAACATTTGATGAAATATTGCTGTTAGATACACATTACTGTAGGCAAGTTATTTCCAAACACAGATTCAGACAAAAGATGCATAACCTTCCAAACTGTAAACTAACTTTCTGAATCCAGACTATTAGCTAACTTACTCATTTCTTCCTTCATCTGTTCACTGGATCTGTTCAAAGTCTCTTAATTTGATCATTAGCTGCCTCTGTGAATGGACTGTTTTAAAATCTCTTTAAAATACTTTGTTGTATTAAACAGTGTACAAGCACTTCTAAAAGAAAAAGAAATACATTGATCGAATAGAAACAAAGAAAGCAGTGGTGGATTTTGTGGTAAAGCTACTGCCACATGGTGGACCCTAATTTCATGGAAGCTATGGAGACTGAAGTATCTAGGGAAATGGGTAGAAAGGTTTTTATACTTTCTGAAAGCTTTCTGCCTGCTGAGCATCATGGTCTCAGTGTGAGGATTAACCAATGTGTCTTTTTACACATACCAGGAGAAAATAAAACTGGCAGGGTTGGGGGGAACACAACACATTTTCCTCACTCGTATTCAGCAAAAGCAGCAACATAACAGAAAAGCTTACATTTATTGATTCATCCACTTCCAGAGTTCCTGCTGTCCCACTGTCACAATTAGCTAGCTGAGCTATTTCTGGAAAGAAAGATTAAAAACTTAATTTAAAACTACAGTGAATACAAAACTAAATGAAGTGCAGAAAACCTAGGAAGTGACACCATTTTACAATACTTAACAAAAATTGGTATCCTTCTGCAGTGCTTGCCAAGTAACTTTCAGGGTATCTCCAAGCATATATTAAAACAAATCCACCCAAAATATAAGAACCCACTATTCAAGAAGACATGAAGCAACAAGGAGCAATACTGTTTTTACTGCTGAAACAAAGGAATTCTAAAATCTGTGTGTAAACTGAGCATTAAGGGAAACGTAGCACTAATCTGCTAGAACTCCTGGGGATCTCAACCTCTGAGGGGTAAATAGGAGGCCCCATTCTTCTTAAGCTCCTTCACATTTACAGAAGCTTCTAATTTAGAATAAAGATGGACTCCAAATAGTTTGTATCTCCTACGTAGAAATGCTGATAGGCCTAGGAGTAAGCTAAAAGCCATTTTCTTAGAAGTTTATTCTTTACTGTCACTAACATAATGATTTCTCTGGGAAAGTAAGATTTGGGGAGTCTACAACTTGACCAGATTAACTCCTGTCAGGGTAAACCTACATGCAGAGCTCATAAGCCAACACTTTTCAGATGGAGCAATAACTAAGAATTCATGTGGGTAATAAAAGCTAAACAGGACAGTCAATACTTAGAAGACCTCGGGAATCATATACATTCTTAAACATTATACACAGTTAATTATATACCCTACAGAGCCAAAGATGCACATTTTATCACAATTACATCCCGGGAATCAGAGATAAGACCACCTGAAATTTGTAGGTTGCATCTTTATCTCAGGACTGTTAAGTGAATTTATGAATATGAACTATAACTGAATAGTCACATAGACAGTCTAAACTGGGTTTTTCTAAATAATAATGATGATGCACAACACTTATTGCAATTGTTTCAAAGCAAATTAACCACATAGACAATTTTCTGTTGAAACAGCTAAAGTTTTAAGGAATAGCTCTCACTTGTAACCACTATCCAAAACAAAACGTGTAAAGTGTAAGAAATGGAAGAAATTAGAATGTCACTTCAGAAGACAAACAGATCATTCAAGTGTCAAAGAAGTTAAAAACATTCCAATCATTGAGTCAATAAATGGCAGAAAAATATCTCCACTGAGAACAAACAAATATTATAGAAAAAAAAAATTACATAGGCTGAAACCGGAATGGATTTCCCTGGCAAAAATCACAGTTTCATGAACACGGCGGTTTTAAAACAGAACTGTTGATGAAACCTTTACTATATGGGCAAGAATCAAGTAAGCTGGAACAATATACTTTGAAAGCCTTCTCAACTGAAATTACATTCATAAAGAGCAAATTAAAACAGTATCTTTTTAAACAAAACTTTTGGAAAATAACCATTATCTGAGAAATCCATATTATTTGCAAGCAGTAGGTAGCAATGGGA
>VYZS01102205.1:0-13642 GCA_013400695.1 Neodrepanis coruscans | reverse complement strand
AGGACTGTGACAGTGGAGATTACTCCTTAATTTGTGTGTATAGAGGGAGCCTAGAACAAAAAAACCTAAACTAAACCAAGGTAAATCTGAGTCAAAAAGGAGAACAATCCTCCAACTTGTTTAGGAATGAAAACTGAGGGAAATATGACTACAGAATGGAGAGTTAACATCAGTTCCTGGGAGGAGGGATGTCTGTAATAAAATGTAGTGCTAACAAATCCTTAAATAGTCAAATGTGTGTCAGTGATTACAACAAAGCACCAAACCATTTACCAATTTACTGTAATGTGTGTAATTCCACCTGCTGTCTTTGCTTCTCTGTGAGTCAGGGAGTCAATAAACAAAGTGGCTTGTTCTTTAAAGTACTTTTCCTGAAAATCCCTTTGCTTCACTCCTGAGGATCAAAGACCCTTCTTTCTACAGACACACCTGAGCTCAAAGCTCTGTGAGTACCTGAAAGGCTGCTGAGCTGTGTGCTGCCAGGGGAGCAGCTGTCTGTGAACTGGANAACAAGCAGTGAAAATGTGGGCCACAAACACTGGGATGGACTGAAAGTTAGATTTAATATGAAGGTCCTACACAGACAGAGTAGTAACAACCTTCACTGGAGCACAAGGGAACTTCAATGCCAGGATTCCTGGTAAAGTTCTAATACAGAGGTGAGGGAGGTGATGTACTGCAAGGAGTAAGGGGCACTGAGAGAAAAAAGCCTTTCTGGATTAAAACCTCCAAGAAAGGAGGATAAAAGGCATTGAACTGCAAGTTCAAAACCTGTAGGATCAAATCTATTTGGACTGAGAACCTTTTAAATATTTTTTCTTAAAATATTCATTCATAATTACATTCAACCTTAAGGTCATAAATGACTGCTGAAGAACAAATCCTGAACAATCAGAGCATTCACCTAATTCTCAGGCTAAAAACTGAGCCATTCCTGCACAAATCCTCTGTGTGGAGAGACATCTCTGCACCCACTCCCTGCTCCAGCCAATCCCTTAGAAAAATAACATGGATTCCCAGCTCAGCTTTGCAGGAACCCCCTATTAATCTGCAGGTGTTTTCTCCCTGTGACACCCAAGAGAAACTCCAAGTATAAAAGTTACCTGCTGACAGGAGGAGTGAGAGCAGAACCATCAGCACATTCAAGGACTGCTGGCCACAACTTGTCATCGTTGGCTTTCATTGGTCCATTAGAGAATTACCTGTTTGACAAGATGCAAAACCATGGCTGAGTTCTTTCATCTCCTTGGCACCATCCAAACTTCCACTTCTCCAAAGGAAAATGAGGTGCACAGCAAGAAAAAGACAAAACCAGCATTTTTCTGGACTTAGAAGTGAAATAAATTGTCCATTCTCTGATTTCATTAAAATCCCTTCCTCATTTCACCAGGAATATAAATGACTGCACACACTTTTCATTAACCCAGAGATGAATAAAGTTGTTCACACCTCCCCTGTGATTGTTTCCCTGGCACAAGAACGGGCTGTTGTCTGAAGCCTGCAAGGACTAGAGAGACAAACACCACGCAAATAAATTGGCTGCTTTGAAAGTCAATCTGTTTTACCCCATTAGAGGGTGCAGTCGCTCAGAAAGTGGGTCAGGCAACTGCGATGGTTGGAAACACTTCAGCAAACGTCTTTTCATTAGAGGCAGAGCCCTCCATGGCATTGTTATTTCTTGCTTTCCTCGAAAGGAGGGTGGGAGTGGTGTGGTGTGAGTTTTGCTGTCCCACAGCCCCCCAGCACTCCAGCAGCCCTGCTGCACACCCTGCTCTGCCCGGGACTGTCCCCCCACGGGAGCAGCACTGGCAGCGCTGCAGCAGCCTCAGAAACGGGGCATGGAGAGAGAGAACAAACAGGTGGTTAACACCACAAATCACATCAGCACTACAAACCAAAGGGATGCTGCGGATCAGACTAACAACAGAAGATAAACAGGTCACCTATGGGTTTGCACAAGAACACATTGTACCTGCACGGAACAACATTAACACCTCAGCAGGAACTGAAACCAGGGCTGTGCCCAGGGGGTTCCCCTCAAACACCAAAGGCAGTCACTGAAAAGTCACCTGAGCACATGAAAAAACACCCATCACAGACCTAAAAACCCGTGTAACTTCTGTACAAAGAATCGTGAGAGTTTACACTGCTCTCTGCAAGCCAAACCACGGCACTGCAACTTGTTCTTCAAGGGGAAACTAGGAGGAGAGAAGTGCAGGCAAGTGTGAATGATAATTAAGAGCATTTCCCTCCAATACTGTTTGAAAAAGTTGGCACCTTTTTCTTTTTCAGAAGGAGTATCGCAGTAATTAAAACACTGAGGAGACTGAAGGTTAGAATTGCACAGAAAAAGGCCAATTCTTAAGGTAAGCCAGAGGTTGAGAATGTGGGAGTTGAAGCAAGAGAAACAGCTCCACAGAAGAGGCTGTTGCCAATCCTGATAGGAATAGAAGGAATATGATATTTTCCTGAGTAAATCAAAGCTGCAGGAATTCTGGTAGTCATTCATTACTAAGGGATATCTTGGCTTTCATAACAGGTAATTAAAAAGAGCTCAATAAACACTCCTGGTGTGTGTCTGGGCTGACAAAGATGTTTGGTACAGCGAGAACATTAAATATTTCCATATCAAGAATAATTTAGGATGACATTAATGAGTTGTTACAGAGGCTCCTAATTCGATATTTGCAATTCTGGGCAATTTGTATCCAGTTATTTCAGCAGAGCTGCCTGGGGGACAGAAATGGGATTTTTTCAGTTTGTGGGGAAACAGTGGCAGCTTTCAGGGGGCCTGAAGAAAGCTGAGAACATTTCTGGAAGTAAATGAGCTAATCCAGGTAATTACAAGCTCGTGAGCACGCTGTGGATCTAGAGAAATTTAATGGAATGGTTAGTACAGAACCCAGTCAATAAAGAATTAAGGAGAGTAATATAATTAATATGTATCACCGTGGGCTTATGGTAAAGTTAATTTTATTTCTCTCAGGGTTGTTGATTAAAGCAGGTTAAAGATAGTTATAGTAGATGTCTGTGAAGTATCTCAGTGGCAAGGAATGTGAGCAGGCAGTGGGAAGGAATGAGAAAGAAAGCACATCACTCATGAAGACTGAGACTGGAAATGAGATGTGTGGCTTTTGGAAAGCACAACTTATTAGGAACTGAGTACTGCTGGTCTCCTCATCAGCACTGTGGGGAGAAATCCATAAAGGAAACACACATTCAGTTATGGCCAAGGGAAGTGGCACCACTGGAATTGGCATTTTAATCCAAGGCGTGCAGTGCTTGATTTTGTGTCAGCTGGGAAGGGCAGAGGGAGGGAGTGGGACCCAGGGGAGCTGAATACCTCTGTCCATGTTTGTGACAGCAGGGAAATGCTGCAGGTTGATCCCTGCTGCCTCAGGGAGCACTGCACTGAGCAGGAGCATTTCTAGGGCAGAAATACAGCCAGCTGCTCACTTGCTGAATATTGGCTTTTTATTTTCCTTGCCCATGCTGCTGTCTGACCGAAGCCATCACACTTCAGGCAGTGCATGAGGATGTCTCTGGGCTCTGAGAGCTCAGCCTCTCAGCTGGGAGAGCGGGGCAGGAGAACAGGTGGCACAGTGAAAGGAAAAGCCTGAATCAGACAAAGTCTTTCCTGATATCTGGCCACAGAAAAAAAGAGGAGAGAAAGATGGTAATTAGCAGTGATCTAGCTGAATAATTGTATTATTATTACCATCATCACCATCAAGCAGCTGCATGGCACTGAGCTGCCAGTTAAACCACGGCATGTGTCTCCCATGAAACAGAAGGAATGGCCCTCACTTGTGCTTTTTTAATTTATTCTGCTCATGGAATAAGGATTATGTTCAGAACGTGGCTTTCCCTCACAGCAGCTGCAGCAGTGAAAGCTTCCAGGAGAGCAGCACTCCCAGGGAAGGGGCTGGGATGTCCTGGCAGGGAGCAGAGGGATGTGAGACAGAGCAGGGGGTGGCTTTGTGTCTGTGCTGCTGAGGAGGCTGGCACTGCACTGCCACTCCTGATGCCACCTCCCTCCCCAGGGCTCTGTGCACAGCCCACAGTCAGGGCTCAGAGCATGAGGCAGATTTTCCTGCTCTGTGACACAGCAGCTCTTACTCTGCTCCTGCTTTGGTTACCCCTTCTCAGTTCTGGAAGGCAATCAGTGAATCACTGCAAAGAGAAGCTGCCAAGAGAAACAACCATTTCATGAGGCAGGATTTTGATGCAGCAATTATTCCCCCTGACTTTGAAGGAAAAGACAAGCTATGTTTAGAAGAGATCTTCGAAAAACAATGCACATTTTGCATTTTGTCTTGGTTGTTAGAAAGAACAAAGGGAGCCAGCAAGACATTTGATTAAATCCATCAGCAGTGCCTCACCAGCCTGCTTCTGTGACTCCAGAGATCCAGAATGCAGAGATTACCCATCCTCCTGGCACAGGACTAAGTGATCTGAACTTGTTAGCAGGAGTTCACAGAGAGTGGGCCTGTGCTTTCTCACGCAATACCCTGGAGGTTTCTGCAGTCTGGGTCCAACTTGCAGCTCCTCTGCTTCAGGCCCATCTCCAGTGGAGCTGCAGAACCATTTACCTACAGAGATACATTGTTACACCTCTTTGCATCAGTCTTTAATTGATTAACACATACAAGACATTCTGTCAGATCTTCACTCAGCCATTCTTGCCATCCTTCCTCACAAACCATCCTTGGTACATCTCCTGTAATATCTGGCTCTACACTTCATGGAAAGGTTGTGCCTGTAAGGTCAGTCACCTTTTGGGTTCAGTTGTGGCCTGAAAGTCCTAATAAACATCCCAAGAGCTACCAACTCTTCCAAGGGAGATAAAACCACAGTGTTCCAGAAGAGCAGAGAGACACGGAGCTTCTGCTAATTCTCCCAGTTAAAAGATCCACAGGTTATCCCTGTTTTCCCAAGAGAGGAGCATCTACACACAGACAAAACTATAATAATAACAATATCTATAAAATATGAGTCATATAACATATATAAAAATAAATATTATAAAAATGTACCACCACATGTGACACTGATGCCCTGCAGTCCTTCCCACTTCTCCCCCCAGTCTGTTGGGACACAGATTAAAGGATACCTGGAAAGCTCTGGTCCCCATTCCCTCACTGCCCACTCCTCTCAACGTGTGCTCCTGTGACGGCAGGAGGTGTCTCTGGCTGACGGTGGCAGCAGTGAGGGCACCAATAACACTTCCAGTGCTCGAGAGCTGCTCGGAATTAGCTGGAGAAGGGAGGGCTGTGATCCAAGCCCAGCTCCTCGTCCAGCTGTGTTCCCTTCTCACATTAAAGCAGGCTTGAAAATGCAGCCAGTGTGTTCGTGAGGGCTATTGCACTGGAGTTACAGCTTCGTTACAAAGCAACCCTACAACTGGCGAGAGAGGAAACCTGAGCATTAGGAAAACATGTGGTTTCACACTGCAATAACCTCCAGAAAATGTTTATGAGAAACAGACACCACTTTTCAGTTGACAGTAACTGGGAACTGCTGGGAGAAAGCCTCTGGATTGTGGTGCAGCACTAACATCACTCAGTGCCTTTTCCTTAAGAACACCCTGCTGCACATGGGCTTGAGTCTCTACAGAACCCCAGGGAAAGCCCTGGGGTCAGGGCTTAGCACTGCTAAACATGAGCACATTTATTATATTGCACTACCTCAGACATGAAATTCTTCTCCCTTATTTTACAGATTTTTAAAGCTGAAAACTGAACTGCTTGGTTTTATTTTGCACCCCCATGTTTGTTACTTCCCACAGCTGTTTTCCAAACACTTAATGAAGAGAAAACACACAGGAATCCTAAAAAATAAAGCTCTGAAGGCCATCCTGTGATCTCCAAGCTGTTGTTAGACACATCACAGGCATCCAAGGTGGGAAAGGATTTTAGCAGTTCCTCCCCAAAGGATGACCTCCAGCAGAGTGTGACACAGAACTTAGAGGATCCCTTTATTACAAGGATTTTAGAGTATCTGTGGTGCATTCTGTGCATTAGATCTCTTTTTTTGGGAAAAATACCCAAACTGCTCTGGGGACACTGTCAGCCCTGTACAAGTACCAGCTGATTCAGTGACACTGCCAAGTCACTTCAGCTCCAACCAAACTGTGCAGTGTGTGAGCTGAACCAGGAGCCTCATCAATAGTCAGATCAAACTATCAGCTCTGGTCTCCTCATGAACAAATCATCAGAAACAGCCCAGTCTGGACTCTGACATGACAAATGCTCTTGGTCCCCCATGAGACAGGGATGAGAAGGAAACAGTTTGGTAATGATTTCCTAGGAGAGTCCAAGAGAAGGACAGGACCCAGTGCTGAGTGATTACTGATCTCTGTTGGTAATCCAGTTCTATCTTCAGGTTTTAAGAAATGCAAAGCTCTTCTTCTCTGGGAAAACTTGTGTTTTCTGAGCTACTTTCAGTATAGAACCAGAGCAAACATACTTTAAAACACCATTTCCAAGCCTTAAATTAATAATGTCATTTCTGCTAGTTTATTGGAAACAGCTTGTCCAAGTCACTTCAAGGATGTTATTGAGAAATAAAACAAGTTTTGATGGTAACATTGGAGGTTTTAAGAAACTGCATCTGTGCCTCCCAGCACAGCTCTGAATGCTGAGAACAGGTACCTATAAAGAGGCCACTAAACTTGGCTGCTGTGGTTTTATTGTCCAGTTGAGGAAAAAGTCATGCACCAGCAATTACCTAGTGAAAAATGTGAGTAGAGTTTTGGGTTCCCACTCTACTGTCAGCTGGATGTACACAGAAATTCAGAGCTACCTACAGTCTCTATGGGAACATTTTGGACACATTCTCCTTTCAGAAGGGGCCTCTTCTACAAAATAAACCTTCCTGTGTAAAGTCTGACATCTAAATCTTATATCATGCTCCCATTTTTGGACATCATTGACCAACATCTGCACTAACCAGACTGATTTCTCACCTCTGTCACCCTGGCTTGGTAAAACACTATTCTGTTCAAAGGCAACAAAATGTCAGGAGTAAGTGAAGCAAAAATTAAAGCCAACTCAGGAAAACACATTTAAACATGTCAAACTCAAATTAATTCCGAATTCTCATAAATACTTTTTACTCTCTTTCCATCAGCTTTACAAAGGCTGTTTCCTCTTACAAGTCAAAGTTCTTGCTGCCTTCCTGTGCCATGTAATGCAGCATTCCCAGCCCCTGGACAGGTCTCAGGGTGTATTTCAGCTCTGACCAACCTCAAGGCACCAATCCCAGCAGTTACTCCCTTCAGCATTCCCTGTCTCACAGCACCAGAGCTTCCTCAAAGCCTCCAGAAGGACTCTGTGGAGAGCAAGTGCTGAACTGATTGATAAGGCAGAACTTCCCCACTGGTGAAATCTGAAACTACTCCCTGAAGAGACAAATAACCCTTTGGATTCCAGGAAACATTTTGGTCAAACCTTGCTGGTCTTCTCATTAAAGATAATGATGAAAACACCCCCAGGCTGAGAAAACAGGGACCCACAAGGACCATCAGAGCCCCAGTCCCAAAGAATTTGTGTTCCCCCTTAGAACACCTGTGCTGGAACACCCAAAGGTTTGCTCCACTGCCATGTTTGTCCTGTGAGTAAGGAGCTGTCACTGCAGCAGCCGACGACACAGGAAATGGGGGGAGCCTTAACCCACAAAGACTGGGAAGAAAAAGTGTTGCAGAAGGTGGGAGTGACTTCCTTTCACCTGTTCTTTTGCCCCACTCTGACTGACACACACCAGCCTCACACTGCAGAGGAAAACCCCACTTGTCACTGCTACACACTGAACAAACACCCCAAAACACTGGTTTGAGGAGCTGTACATGCCTGTGCTACTGCAACCACCCCATTCTAATGAAACCACAAAGTGTGGAACCCCCAGAATACTGAACTGCTACCAACAGCTCCATGTGGCCAGTGACAAGGCAGAGGAACCCAGAGAAGTGCTGGTGAGCCCTTTGTCCTCCCCTCTTCAGCAGAAATCCTTGCAGGACAAAGAAAGGGCAATTTTTAGTAGTCAGAACAGCAGGTGTGGAGGTTGCCAAGCAGGAGGAGAAAAAGGCATGCAGAGCTACAGAAAAGTGCCTTTCAACAGTTTATCTTGCTTTTGATTTTTTTTTAGCAAGCATTTTGGGTAAAGGAGGCAAAACAAAGCTGTGCTGCTTTGCCCCATCGCTTTGTTGCACAGACACAAAACCTGCTTATTTGGGGCCTGGCCTGGGCTTTGTGCAGCTTTTGTGCTGTGCACAGGCAGGTGTGAGACAACACTTGAAAAGACCGGGGTAGAATTCCACAGCACCTGTTTCCTGACCTCCCCTGGATCAAACAGCCCCAAACTCTCCTCCCTGAAGCAGTGGAGCTCAGGCTGCAGGCAGGTGCTGTGTTAGTACTGCTTTGCATGTGCTCTGTGGGCAGACACACACATCAGGGCCCTCAGTGTTCCAGGGACTGCAGCACAACCTGGGAATGAATTACCACTCCCACAAGCATCAACACCACACTCTGGCTTCCAACAGCCCCCAAACATTTCTCATTATCCCCCTGCTGGACACAGGTACAGGGAACAGGCCCCACCAAGTCCAACTAATTCGTCTCTCAGAAGAAAGTACACAGGGAACCCAGCAAAGGGATTTACTGGAGAGCAGTACTGCAGCCAGGCAGGCTGTTCCTTCTCCCAGATATTTTAAAGTCTAAACAAATAAAAAAAAGACAAGTGGAGAGGTGGCACTATTTCTAGTTTACAGAGAAGAAGCTGCACAGAGCAGCCACAGCCAGGGAGGAAGAATACAACAGATCTAAGAACTAAATAACAACTTCCAGATCTAAAGCCTCCACCAGCAAACAGTGATTAAAAATGCCATGTCCAACCAAGCAGGGCAGGGAAGGGCCATGACCTGTGAGAACACAGGGATGCCAAGATCACTGTAAACCACCCTTTGCTTGGATACCTTGGAAGGCTCTTCCTTCTTCTCCACCCTGAGACACGGGGAGGAACAGGGCACAATCTGCCCATGTTAAACAAGCAAAATAAGAGGGTAGGGCTTTAAATCACTGTAATTATTTTAAAGATGAGAGGCTCTTGGAAATGTTGGCTGAATAGCTGCAGTTCCTGCCTGCAGCAATAAACCATCACACATGCATTACCTCAAAGCTGATGCAAAGAACCCCTTATTCAGATAGGGAACAGCTTTTAGAGTTGTTGCCAATGACCTATTTTTGGGGGGTATTTTAGCAACATGAAATTAGTTACATTTGCTAAGTAAGTGGCTATTTGGTCACCCTGTAATACAGATATTTGCAGCCATTTCTCTTGAATGGGGAACACATCAGACTCACCATAAAACCAAGCCATAGAAGAGAAGAGCAAACGCCAGAGCTGGTGCTGCAGCACCCAAGGCAGGGGGGGGCACAGAGTCCTGCAGATTGGATGAGATTTGAGTGTTATTTTAATCCTGGTGTCTCAATGCATTTTCAGGGCCTGTTCCCAAACATTTGTAACAACATATTTTTACTCTCTTGGCTAATAAAAATATAATCCTGTTGGCAGCTGCCACAGATGCTCTTTCTGCAGTGATTTTCTTTTCACTAACCATGAGGCCTTTGATGCCCCTACAGAAGATATTTATCAGTATTGCTGAAGTCACACAGCCCAGATAATCAATTCTGTGTCTTGGGACAGCTAAGTGCATCCAAAACACACTGAACTGTGAAATCCTTGGAGTTCAACTGCAGCTGAACTGAATTGAATGGAGTCTGTGAAGAGCAGAGGGGCTTTCTATATTTAGAACTAAGACATTCCAGCTGCAGGTTACAGCCCTGAATTCCAGGTCATACACAGGCTGTAGGGAGGGAGAAGAACTGGAATCTGCCTTCCTGGAATGACAACCCACAGGGACATCTCTGGAGACACAACCCCTGAACTGTCATGTTTCAGCACCTGGCCTTGAACCTGAGCTGGAAGGGCAGCCCCAGACTGCAGTTTGTACCCTGCCACTGCCACCCAGGATCACTCATGGAGACCTGAAACTCAGCCAGGAATCAAACAAACTTTTCAAGGCATTGCCAGGAAGTGCTGCTGTAAGAACATAACCTGGATCTGCAGTTAGAGCAAAATACAGCAAACAAACACAGCCCTCCCGAGAAGGCTTTAACAATCCCAGGGCTTTATTTAGCATCTCATCCACTCTGCACTAACACAGTGGACAAGATATCACTGTCTTGGCCACAATACGGGAAGTTTTCTAAGCACTGTCATCTTAGCAATTAAAGCAAGTTATCTGCCCAAAGAATGGAGTAATATCTTGTTCCATGTGCATGAGGCTCAAAACTTGAAACTGCAACAGGGCCTTTTTTTGTTGTTTTGTTTTTCTTTAGTTTATCACCCTATTTTTTCTGCTTCCTGGTAACCCATCCAATGACTGTCCTTTATTTCAGCATCACACCAGTCACTGACCAGACCCATTTTTCCCTCTGCAGAGCAATCTTTGAAAGTGGCATGTGGATTGTCTGAGATCAATTCCTTCTATATTTCTCTAATGAGGCTAACATTGTTTGGAATTAAAAAATGCCATTTCTGGAGAATCTCTATGCAATTATCCCAAAGTGAATTATTACCCAGATATTTCATAGTTTATCTAAGCAGTGCTCCTACCAGCAGGGATATCTTCCAGCCCAGCTGTAAAGGAACAGGAACTCTTTTCCTTGCCCTACAAAAGGGTTGAGCTGCCCTTGCAGTGCCACTGCTTCGGCATCCCACTTTCCAACTTCTCAGTATTCCCTTTGGAGCAACTCCTGCATCACTTCTCAGGGGAGAAATAAGGGAGAAACTCAAGACAGAAGCATCCCAGGCTAGAAATATCCTTTAGTAGGGCTGGGACCATAATGTTCATTGCACTCAGGTAATGAAAGATTAGTGAAGCACCAATTGATTAGAAGAAGTGAGGAAGTCTGTGAGATCAGACTAATGTTTTCTTTGAGAAGGCCCATCACAGCAGCTCAGAAACCTTCTCAGCTGGAAACACCATCCAGTGAATAACAGAAGGGCAGTTTAAAGGAGGCCTTGTCCTTAACCTGAAGTATTGAGAGCTGTTTATACTTGTAGGATGCTCTTGGGTCACATCTCTTCCCCAGGTGCTGTCTTTACTTCTGTTATAAATTGAAAATGCCACCAAACCAAAGGGTAAAACTGCAATTTCCTTGTGCAGAGCAGCTTCTAAAGGCCACTTTGCATCTCCAAAGCCAGTCCTGCAATTAATCCTCCTCCTTATAGTATAAGGTAATTACCAGTAATTGGGAAGGCCACTCTAAATTACAGAAATCTCTCTCTCAGTCCAAAAAGCAAAGCACTGCACTGATTAAACCAGAACTGAAGACAACAGTCACACTTCAGAAAACATTCCCCAGCTCAGCAGCCTTGTAGTTTGGGGCTGCCCACCCTGGGGGCACCTGCCCTGGCACTGCCCCTGCTGCCTGCAGACACCCCCTGAGGGGCCAGAATTTATGACTGAAAATAAAAACTCCATGGATATTCTGTATAATTCACATTGTTCTGTCATGCAAACATATTGCTCAGATTGTGCTTTCATATGAAAATAAATATGTTTATTCTCCCACTGGCTCAGTGCTACGAGAAAATGAATGCACTCTAAAGGTACCCACAACATAACTCCAAAAATGAGCAGTTCAACCCTTCAGATCTTTCTTACTGGAAAAATGTAATCAGAGAATTAAAGAAAGCTGCTTTTCATCAGGAAAATCAGCAGTTTTACAACACAGAATAATTACTGAAGACTGAAAAAAATCAAAGATCCTACTTCTCTTAATAGGCTTGGACCTCTTTGATGTCTCGCTCTTCTAAGATCAAGCTGTTTAAAGATAAAAATTGTGCTGTCATTAATTATCAGCACTACGGCTCCTGTTCAAGGAGCACAAGTTTCCCTCCTGGAGAACAAGTGGTGTGCAAGGGATTCCCTCCCTTACCTGAAGGGTTTCTGGAGCATGTTCAGCTCAGGTATTGTCAGTAAAAATCCCCTATTAACTGTGCTGGAACAGAGTGCACTGTGGCAATGGAAACAGGAGGATATTAATAAAAATGAGGAGTGAGAAGATGGACACACACTGAGAATGTGCTGAACAGGGTACAGGAGTGAAAAGGATCACACATCAGGCAAGGGTATGCGAAGCACAGTCCAGCTGCAACAAGGAGATGTCTGTGGGTAACAAAAGCACATTTCTGTCAGATGTTCAGGAAAATGTGCTCGGTTAAAAACCATTAGCACTCACTCACTGCTGGTCACTGGACTGTCAGGGGTGGGGAGGGTGGTGGTTAAAAGACTAAACCCTAAATCCACTCCAAAACTAAACCCAGTTGAGCAGAATGAAAACTCTCAGTGTAGCCAAGGAAGGGCTTAAGTGGAAACAACAGGAAGGCTGGCATTCTTTATTTCCACAGCGCTCATGGTGCAATACCTCATCACTGAGCAATGCTTGAAGTGAAGTCCCTTTACAACTGCCTTGGAAAGCACAGTGCAACCCTTGGAGCAGTGTCAGTGTCTCAGACCCCCAGACTGAAGAAGTGTCTGTCCCACTTTAGCCCACGTGTGTGCCTTGAGACACAGAGCAGTTTGTTTTGTACATGGCACTGCAAGGAAATGGAAAAGCAGAGTGAATGTACCTACAGCACAAAGATCCAGCTGCAGCACTGCCTGAGATGAACCAATCCAACACTTCCAAAGAGAATGAGGGGGAAAAACATGGAGAACCAAGTGATTTCTAGTCTTGCCCACACCTCAGGAGCCCAGTGTTACATGTAAAGCCCTTACAAACTCAGATACCTCCATGGTGCCCCTTAAGGGAATGTACTCTGTAGCTCACTTTTCCCAGTGAAAAAATAATTAAAGGAAAAGCAGAGATATTTTAATTACATAGAAGTTCATACTAATAATGCTGGTGCCTTAGCCCAAAAGAAACAGCAAAAGAGGGTCCAAACAGCTCTGGAAAGAACTAGAATTCACAGAGTAAATCAGAGCAAGAAGGTAAATTCCCTAAAAATAAAATAACACTAATACCATGGAAGTAGTTTATGGTTTTTCTACATGTCCAGAGCTGGAAAGGGATCAGGAGGGAATGAAAAGCATGATGAGAGGTGTACAATGTTTCCTCTATGCAAAGCATTCAAACAGACCAGGGAAATTCAGCTGAGAAGGAATCTCACCAGAGTCTACAAAAACAGACTGAGCAGACAGGACTCCTCCATCCCCTCTGACAGTGCAAGGATGACACCACTGTCTGTACAGGCAGCACTCCAAAACAAACAAAGGGGGGGGTTCCACACAGTTTAACTGGATTTCCTTATAAGAGCAATTAAGTTCCATGGATAAAAGCACACACCAACAGCTCTGTAACACAGCAGTGTGACTCTGTGACAGGCAGAAGGCCAGAAGCTCAGAGGGGGGATGTGGGGAGATCTGTGCAGGAGCCCTGGGCTGTGTGTGCCTGCCTGTGCCCCCTTCCCAGGAGTGGCAGGGGGGCTCAAGTCCCCCAAAAGGAAGGACCTGTGATCAGGAGCCTACTCTGTAGCTGTCTCTGGAAAACCTCTCCCTGTGCTCCCACAGGTGTCC
>VYZS01102155.1:21713-43818 GCA_013400695.1 Neodrepanis coruscans | reverse complement strand
ATGATTTTAGAGGTCTTTTCCAATCTCATTTTTTCTATGATTCTATTAGATTGGCTTAAGACAAATTGTAGGGATATGGAAAATTTCCAGGATCATTTTTATTAAGAATTAGGCTCAGATCATCAGCTTGTCATATACCCAACAGTGAATAGCTGTGCTTGTAGACAACTCTTACTTCTGTAGGTAAGGGGAGAAGTTTTCTTATCTTCTGCAATCCCCAGGCAGTGAAATTTGCTGAGCGGCAACCCAAAGTCTACAGAATCAAGTCATCTGGAGTCGAGGTGTATGGCTCCTCCTGAGGGGCATCTCACCTCTTTCTTCCCTCTGAGAGCCCCAATTCGCCTTACTCTGACAATTACATCCATCACATGGTAGATCCTTATCGTGTCTGACAGCAGTGGGAGATGTACAGGTAGCACAGGGTCAGTTATCGTACATGTATGAAATCTCAGTGAGGAGATTAGTCTCGCACTACTCACTGCAGGGCTATTAGTGCCCAGCACAAGGAAATTATGAGATTTATAAGCCAATAGGAGTGGACTGTCACGTTAAGATTGTGTAGCTGTAGCTGGAGTGGAAAAATGAAGCATTCCCTACAGAAACCTTCAAAGGCAGTAGGGAATGCTAGGGAAAATATTCCTGTTTGAAAATTTTAATGGAACATCTCATTTGGGGATAAATCATGGTTCTTTTCTTCTTTTTATTGGGTTCATCTTTTAGAAAGCTCGTATCTCTGCCTCAGTGCTGTAGTTCCACACTGGACATCCTTTGTTTTTTCTCATGAAAGGGTAGGCAGAGGTTTCTAGGCAAGCCAGATTTTATATTAAAGTTATGTGCAGGTGAATCTTGCCTGTCCCTGCCCTGACAGTGTCTCACAACCCCAGCATGGTGCCTGAGGGCACCACTTCCCATCTCTGCTTTTCCCCGCCTCAGGCATCTTAGAGGAAGTGATCATAGGGCAGCTGCTCAGAGAAGCAGAAGAGCAAGAAGAATGAAAAAACTGGTTTTCTGCAAAGTTCATCCATTGCTGCAATAGGTTTGCTCAGGAAAAATATTATATACTTGTACCACATCAGTCTTGAAAATTTGAACTGAAATTTATGAGAGTTGAATTGACAGAAATGAGTTTGATATGACATCCTAAGACCTCAGCATAGAATGAGTCTTCTGGGTTGTTTTTCTGGAGTATGGTGCAGATACAGTAACCTGATGCTGCAAAACAATTGTATGTATTGATAAACTTCAAGGAATCTCTATGGGCAACAGAGTAAATAGTCATGCAAGTACCAACCATGGGCAATTGATACACGAATCTACCTGCTGGCTTGATTTTAGCCAGATCACGCCAAAATGCCTGCGTTCCCCAGGCATTTTGGCACAGGGTGAGCCCATCTCTCCCCATATATTAGGCTGAACCTATGTATGGGTGATTATTCAAAGCTACTAAAAGCCCCACACTGTCCTGCTGCTCTCTCTTTGCTCTCCTCTGGCTTATGGGTTATCCTGTCCTTCCTTGCTGAGCCATCGGACCTGCACTACAAAAGAGTTCTTCATATGATGATACCTTGTCCCATGTTTGTGTTAACTTGAAATGAATCAGTATGTAAACTTCCCATTAGGAAAAAAAAAAAAAAGAAGTATGTGGTTCTGCAAATACTATACTATCTGATTTAAAAGTTTCCTGGTTTCGTGTTCAACCCTGCTAGGTTTCTAGGCTCCTGACATTTAGGTTATCTGTTGGAAATTATAATGAGAAAATATTTGTCTTTATATTTCTTGTATGTTTTGAAAGTTGGTAAAATTAAACTTCAGAGCTATATAAATGTGTTTAGAGAGTATTACTCATAGTTCTAAAGATCTAGGAATCTTTTTCTTTTCAAGGGTGTTTTTCTGCTGAGTGCTAGAAAAGAGAACTGAGGGTGTTCATGCTCCTTGTTTCTATACTGCTGTTACTTACTGTTAATATGCTTTCTTAAGCTGAGTGGAACCTCTTTCCCAATGAACATGCTGGGCACTGAACTTCCCCACCATCAGGAGAAGTTGGGGCCATTCAGAGTGGTGCAGTGTCTCCAGTGTAACACAGGGGTTATCCTCCATGTCATTGGAAAGATCTCCCTCGAGATATGACAAAGTCAGCCCAGCAGGAGCTTACAAAAACACTGAAAGAGAAATACCTAGGAAGCCTCTGTACTAATTCCAGCTGTGATTATGACTGGGGGAGTAAGTTGGGGTACATATTCATAATAAAATGGGTGTAAGTGGCCAATTAGCATGACCTGGTCTGATGATGAATGAGCCTTGAAGGCTAATACAAGAAATGTAGTAGGAAAAACAGATTACAAACAGATGAAAGATAGCTCTGGAATCCTCTTCCTTTAACTTCTGTTTAACTTCTGTCCTTCATATCTGCAGAACAGCTACAATGGAAACAACATCCATGTATGCCAGGGGTGAATTTGTTCCCAGGGTAAGTGATGGGAAAGATTATGTGTTTAGTAATATGCGAGACTGCTCTCTACCACTGGTTTTGCTGTGTACGGTAACAGGAGTACATGACTGACTGTGCCCGTATCAGCATGAGAACTCTGCTAATGGAGTGAGGAAATGGGTTTAAAATAATTTATTTGAAGAGACATATTTAATGTGCTGCCCACTTTATTTGCTTCCTCTTCTGCAAGAGCTGTCAGAAAAGGCTTTCCACCAGTGTGGCTTGGTATGCTTTCAAAAAGTGTTTCATTCTTTGAGAATGCACATCTGAGGTTGGTGAGAAACAGCTCTAGTTAGAAAAACTCATAATTGCTGAGAGATGAAACGTGAAAGGATGGTTGTGAACTGAATTCATGCTTTGCTGAAAACAGTTAAGTCTGTTCTGGTTGAGAGTACATGCTCTCTAGATTACAATATCTGCACAGAGTACCTTTGAGGGCCCATGACTATAATAGAGCCTAAGGACTTGTCTGTGCTGGATCCTTGCTATAGGATGAAATCAGAAAAACTTCAGTAACCACATGCACTACCCTGAAACCCATTGGTTGTCCTCCTCAGTCCTGCTAAGACAAAACCTTGTCCCTCAAATAGTCCATCTCAGAAAAATTCTTCCCAGGCACTGCTCCAAGGCAATAATCATGCTTCTGGATGGAGATAATTTAATTGCAAATATTTTTGTTTTCCAAGTGCTCTGTTTAAGTATAGTGCCTCCTTGACACTGCAGAGCTTGACTCTGCAAAGTCAATTTTCATACTGCTTTTATAAGATGGTGGCTGTGAACATGGGAATGGCCACTGCCATCACCCACTGGTCCTTTTGCTACTGTACTTGCAGAAGACAAAACACAACTGTTCGAAGGTTGTACTCTACCTAACATAGATTCACATAATACTTAAGGGGGTTACTTAACGTCTCAGAGACAAGCATATATAGCTTTTAGGGACAGATACAGCTGGAGAGCATAAGTGGGCACATAAGAAAATGTTCCACTTCTACCCTTAGAAGGGTTGAACACAGCAGATGATTACATCTGGAGGTCAAGCTACAAGTAGAGTAATTCTCCTTCTGAGAAATGCCTAACATTCTTCCAGAGAGCAGGAGAACAGCTTGTAAATCATATCTTCAGAGTCACTTCACTAATCAACACCAAGCAGACAAGTAAAGACTGGCATAAGTGGGCATCAAAAACATGCCATTTTTCTTGGGGATGCTCTTCTGAGTGAGATGCAGTAATATGGCCAACTGAGCAACAAAACTAAATTAGGCAATTTCCCTTCTATTCAGCAAGAGGAGGAAAGGGAGGGGGAGGAACAGAAGCCTTAAAAATAAGCCACCGATGTAAACAACATTCAAAACAAATGCTACAGGTTTTGTTATTATTTTAACTGCCTAGTTCCTTCCCTTTGTGAACAAATGCAAAGAAAATACTTAACATAGGCAGAATTCCCTTTCCCTTCCTTTCACTTTTTGCACATAAAAGGAAACCAGTTCTCTCAAGTAGTTATATTTTTGACATTTGACTAAGCAGTCAGAGATGCTAAGAAAAATGTATTCAGGATTTTATGGCTAGCCTTTCCCTAATGTACTGTGTGAGGAAAAAGTGATAGGGCAAGCAAAAAAAAAAAGATTCAAACCTCCATGCTGCTCTGAGCATGATGTCTCTCCGTGGGTCAAAGCACACTGGTGGTTCCTATGCTCACAGCCCTGGGTCTGACCCAGATCAAGTATCTGCAACTGCCCAGAAGGACCAAAGAAGCACCAGGGAACACATGAGCTTGTCTGAGGAGAGCTGGGAGAGAGGAATTAAATGATTCAGAAGCAGAAGCACCCCTTGGAAATCACTGGAGGTGACAGTGGGCAGCAGTCTTGCCTGAGGAAGGTGAAGGGAGAATGCAGCAGGAAAGGACTGAGTGAAACATCCCTGGGGGAGACAGGCGAGCAGCTGCCACTTCTCCCTTCTGAATGTCAGTCCAAGGAAAGCAGGGCACGCTGCACCCACAGGGCAGCCAGGCACACACCATCTGCGCTCGGTGACTGCTCTGGGCACCACTCATGCCGTGTGCAGCCTCCCTGCTCCAACTCCCCTCTGGACACCTGNAAAAAAAAAAAAAAAGATTCAAACCTCCATGCTGCTCTGAGCATGATGTCTCTCCGTGGGTCAAAGCACACTGGTGGTTCCTATGCTCACAGCCCTGGGTCTGACCCAGATCAAGTATCTGCAACTGCCCAGAAGGACCAAAGAAGCACCAGGGAACACATGAGCTTGTCTGAGGAGAGCTGGGAGAGAGGAATTAAATGATTCAGAAGCAGAAGCACCCCTTGGAAATCACTGGAGGTGACAGTGGGCAGCAGTCTTGCCTGAGGAAGGTGAAGGGAGAATGCAGCAGGAAAGGACTGAGTGAAACATCCCTGGGGGAGACAGGCGAGCAGCTGCCACTTCTCCCTTCTGAATGTCAGTCCAAGGAAAGCAGGGCACGCTGCACCCACAGGGCAGCCAGGCACACACCATCTGCGCTCGGTGACTGCTCTGGGCACCACTCATGCCGTGTGCAGCCTCCCTGCTCCAACTCCCCTCTGGACACCTGCTGGGCCCACGTCCCCTGGCCTCTGCTGCCTGACTCAGAGGACAGGGTGGAAAATAGGTTTGTCCATGGCTGTGTGATATGTTCTGGCCAGTAATGCTTCACTACTGTTGCTCTGGTTCCCAGGTGTTGACGGAGCCTTGTGTCCATCACTGGGTAGGACCTGTAGATAATGCTGTGACTCAGAGGTAATTTGTTGGGTGCTGTGCATTGTGCATCCTAGCGTGCTTCACACCCTCAGCAGCATCTTCCCAGCTCTGCAAAGCAAAACAGAGCAGCGCCCAGGTTTCCTCACAGCTAGGTGCTTAGCAAATGTAAAGAATTCCATTGATCCTCATTGAAGCAACCTCTGAACTCCTTTCTTTTTGGTAAAATGCTCTCTTGTGAACTTTTCTTCAAGTGGAGAAGAAGGTCCCTTCAAAGATAGTAAAGGACAGAAAGTGTTCCTTGTTTGCCAGACTGAATAAGGAACTTTACCAGGATCAAAAAAAAAAAAAAAAAAAAAAAAAAAAAAAAAAAAGAAATTCCATTATTATTGTTAGTATGAGTTATAAAGTCTGTTCTCTGGATTTCACTAATCCTTTTTCTTTTCACTAGTGTTTTTCATGTGGACTTAGAGAAATATTACAGTTATCTATGCATCCCACAAAGTCAGTTTATATTTATTCACTTTGCCTCGTTCCACATCCTCTCTAGCAGAAACAGCACAGTAGCCACAGGGGAAAAAATTAGCCAGGCATATTCTCCATCTGCCTCTTTTTCTATTTCCCAGGGTGTTTTGACTGTGCTTATTTTTGTAGCTCTTGGTCAATCATTTTTGAATGATGCAATTTAAAACAAAACAGCCCAAACCTATGTCTTCGTCTACACAACTAATCAGATGGTCTTAACAAGGCTAAGCTTGACTGTGGCTTTGTTGGGTTGCGTGCCTCAATTTTCTTTGTCTGAGGGAAGACACCACAGGCTCTGACATATTTTTCTCATGGTATTTGAATTCCTGTGTCTGTCCCTTAGAGTAGAATGACAGAATAACCTGAATTGAAAGGAATCCACAAGGATCATAAAGTTGGCTCAGCACAGAACAGCCTCCAAACCATACCATGTGCTTGAAAGTGATGTACAAACACTTGAACTCTGGCAGCCTCCATTCCGTGACCACTACCCTGGGTAGTCTTTTCCAGAGACTAAGTGTTCTTGGAGAATGGGCTCTATGGTCTCTACAGAAGCATGCAGCTGGGATGATTCTTCCAAAAGTGGTGACTAAGGACAGTGGAAGGGAAAGACTGTGCTTATGTGTGTTTATATATATCTATGGATCCATCACCTTCTTTCATGCAAGGCAAAAGGATTAAGGATGTGATCAAAGGAAATGAGCAGATGGGACAGAGGAGCAAAAGCAAACCTATCGCTTTGATCTGCAGAGCAGTGAGAGAAGGTTGTGGTGGGAAACTGGGGCAGCAGGGTGTGGCACTGGAAATTCTGCAGAGCTTCCAGGTGATCATGTCACAGAAAAAAAGATAAGAGCATTGTGGGGATCCTACATAGACACTAGTCATACAAATAAATCAGGAGTAGGCTAAGATCATCTAGACAGAGGAAGACATAAATTGGCTACACATAAGCCAGAGAGTTTGCAAAAATTTGGAAGAGAAAGTTCAAGTCAGGAAGATACTGTGTGAGGAGAAGGCAGAGGTCTGAGAGGCCATGAGTATGAAAACAATAAGGGACAGGAGTGAAAAGAAAAACCCAAGTTTCAGGGTCTGAAAGCCTGCAGGACCCTTGGTTTTAGTGGCAATTTTTCTGTGATGCCTCTAATAATTACTTCATAATAATTACTTCATTATTAATTAGTTTGATGTATTTTCTCTCCACAAATACTGCTGTGAGGTTTTGGCTTAGACATGTTTTGCATGATGTTCACTCATGGGGCTACAAGGATAACTTGTAAATCAGACTTGTCCTAATCCTATTTTCATCTCTAAGAGTGGGCTGCTCTTTGTATCATGTCCTGCAAACATTCCCAACTGTTGATCATTTTTTCACAAAGTACACTCAAAAGAGATCATCCAACACCAGAGATATTATGTGTTCCTACAGACAACCTAAGACAACTCATTTCTCCTACTTCATCCCTGATAAAGAAATAAAGCCTGAAACTGCATTAAAGGAGTTGCAGTTTATTCCTGGGGAATACCACTTGAAATTTTACTCGTGCTTGATGCTAGATACTTTTTCTGGTTGCATTTGCAGCATATATTAACTTGGCCGCTGTGAGTGGTGCTCATAAATTTAGCCTGTTTTTTTCTGTTTGAGCTGTGTATGAAATGATCTGGTTTTCTTCAAATGTATTTGTTATTCATGAAGGTTCTTAGAATAGTTTGAACCAACACTTTTCAGCTTGCAACACGCTCAGGCTGATGACTTGCAATTCACTTTCCACTATCCACAGTTTGTGATTCGTCTTCCAAATGCTATTACCTCTGTTTGCCAGGGAGTGACAGAAATTTTATAAATAGAATAGTAATCAGTATTGAATAATGATTTTGTTTTGTATGGGGTTTTGGCACAACTTCAAATAGATTTGGGGATTCTAGAATATTTTTATGAATGTCTTATATTCCTCATAGTACTTTGACAAGCTCTAGTGTAAATTTGCAAAGCCGGCTGTCTTCAATCCTCTTGTCCCTGGAGAATATCTTAATAGCCATGTATCGAATTATGACAAGTTGTCTTGGCCTGTGCCAGCTGCACATTAATCACTGTTAATGTTTTATGTTTCAAAAGCTGAAAATATGTCAAAGGCCAGAACAAACTAGGACTTTCTGTGTAGTTTGTCAACTTGAGGCATCGATTTTGCTTCCCTTCAATTGAATAGCACAATTCCCAAATCATTGAGGCTGTTTGTTAGCTTACTGTTGTCTTGAAGGTGTTGTGACACCTCAGGACTTGAAAGATTGTGTTTCTGTTTTAAGAGGCTAGCAAAACAAATTTCCAGTGCCATAATCCAGGTCAAATCCAGGTCATGCTTAGAACTGGTATGCCATTCCTTTCTCCTGACTTGTAGCAGTGTGTGTGAGAGTCACTTCACTCCAGCCTCTTTCAGTCTTTGTGACTCTGCAGGCACAGAGTGTATTTTAAATATGAAAATATTATAAAATGCCACAAAACTGATGTGAGCAACATAATTTAGATTAATATTGGGTTTTGCAATTGGATTCCCAGGTGCAGTTACACCTCACGGTTACACCCACCCACTGAAAGATGAGATGCACTTCCATGTTTGTGGTTCCCATACTCTTGGGAAGGTACAGAAAGAGATGATCTCTGTTAAGAGTTCAGGAACGAGGGAAGGGAAAACAAAACAGGAATATGTCTCATTTTCCATAGCCATGGCCCTCTTTAGTCCATTTCTTCACATGCTTTGCATATGAGGCCAGTGGCAGAAGTCCTTAGTCAGAAACAATGTTTTCTCTTGTGCAGCTGTTACTCTGATTATTAAATGAATAGAGACACATAGGAAAAACAATGGAAGAAAAGCATGAAGAGGTAATCAGGGCTCTAGCTACATTTCACTGGCATCATTGAATTAATTAATTGCTTGGGTTCAAAGATATTCTAGCCTTTGCTACTGTTTTAATGGTATAAATTAGTTGTATCCATACTCAAATCCGAAATGACTTAAGGTTTTCTTTGGAGCATTTTCTGTACATGTAGCAAGTTCTTGTTTTCTACTCCCTCTAACATTGCTATGGTGGCAATGTGGATTTTGGTCTTTGTCAGGAATATCAAAATCCAGCAAGTACGTATGGGCTGGGGCTTATGAATAAATTCATACCACATAAACTACAAGGGGAATACACTGCATTAACAAATTTGCATTAGGATGGGGTGTTTCTGCTCTTTTTTTAATCATGATATTTTGAATCTACAAACATCCACAAGAACATTTGTAATGATATGGCAAGCTCTTTTTCCCCAAACTCAGTCAGCTTTACTGGGTTCAAGAAAAATAGTGCCTTCTGACAAAGGAACTGGTAAAACCTTTCTGTTGCAAGACCTCCACTTTGTTTCACTTGCTGTGCCATGAGTATTATTTGCATTGCTGTGGTACCTTAGACCCCACCTTTTAGGATGGGTGCCCAGTTCAAGGCACACAGTGTCAGAGCTGAAGTGGTAAAGCCCTCCTGAAGGAGAAGGAACCTCTGCAAAGTGTTGCACTCCCTCAGAGGAGGGAACCAGCTTGGGTCTGGTCTAATGTGGGAGTTCTCAGCATTCTGGTCATCTATGGGGCACCTGAATGCCTTCAATATTGCAAGGAATTTATGGAATTTATGGATATTTACAGCATGTGAGAGACAGGAAGCAAATTCCTCTCTTTCTGGTATCACCTAACTAAGTTTAAGCAAATCTTTTCCTCATGTTCCCTGTAATTAAAATGGAGATTGAGAAAACAAATTCAAAGACACAGAATCAGGCTCCCATTTCAGAGGATATTCTGAGTTGGAAGGGACCCACAAAGGTCACTGAGTCCAACTCCTAAGTGAACGGCCCATATAGGGATCAAACCAATGACCCTGGTGTTACTAGCATCATGCTCTAATCAACTGACCTAATCTCAGGATCCTTTTGTTGAATCCTTGGAGATGTGCTGGTGCTTGCTATCAATGCATTGGTTGAGATTTTGTAACGTACGGATCTGGCAGCATTAATGTTAAGTTTGCCTGAGTTTCTATATGCATTGCTCCTGACCACAGCAAGGTCCCTTGCTGCATCTCTGTGTTTATTATTTTGCTAGAGTAATGCAAAACTTCAAGATGGCTCTCAGATCGAAGTTTTCCAGTTAGGTTGTCTTACTCAGTCATTAAAGGCATAAGCTGCAATTTTCTGAAGTCCTGTGAAATCACAGGACATCAGAGAATGGTAGCCTTTTCATCAAGAACATTCAGAGATGCTAAGAGTACTTCCAACACCCCTACAATTTATTCACTTTTCATTAAAAGTAGTTTTATTTTTCTACTTAAACTTATTTTTAAATGGTGGAACTTTCTACAAGGTAAAATACAGGCATTTAATTGCTCAGGTTCTGCAGTAAGGATAAATTATAATTAATAATAGATAGGCAACTACTGCAATATTAAACAATGTAGATTCACAAGATTTTTCCATATATTTTGAAACAATTAATTTCTCTCCATGATTCATGAACCAGCTATCTAAGAATGTAATTGGGTTGTATTAAAATTAATAGCAGGTATTGAGGTGAGTAATGTGTGTGCTCATTCTAGAGTTTGCTCATTGTATGGCTAGTGGAGTCCCTTGCTATGTTGATATAATATCATGTGATAAGACAGGAACGATGGCAACACAACTGGAAAGGAGTGAAGTAACTTGGATAAAGCCGAAGACAATTTACTCTGTGACTTTCATCCAGCCTCAGCTTTTTTCAACGCTTAGGAGCATCATCTAGTTTCTGTTTCATATTGGTATCTAAGATGTACAGTCAAAAAAATCAGTTATAACCACTGCTTGCTGTTTAAGGTCAATCTGAAAATACAAGTTTTATCTTATTTTTACTGAAAGTGTCCTTCAAACCACCTCTGGCATCTTATATCCAACCACTCCCAGACTGGCACAAACTCAGAATGGCATCTAATTTTACTGATCAAATGTGTTTCGTTTGCCTTGTCAGATTATCATTTTCCCTGAATAAGAGTGTGCCTTGTTTTGCTCAGAAAACCAAGAAGTTCAGAAATCTTCCAAAGCATAGGATTTTCAAAATATTTTTATTTTCTGCTGAAACTTAACATGCACTAAGTATGTGACATGTTACTCCATGTATGCTGCTAGTTCCTTGCACATATACTTTTACCTCTCAGAGTGAACTCAGAGGGAGGGAAAGGATGAATATGGCATGTGCCTGGAAACACAAAGGAAGATACTCTCCAATCTATTTTCACCTCAGCAGAGATGATAAGACTTCTCTATACTGCAGGGAAAACTTCAAAGGAAGAGGAAGGATGAGCGAAGCTTCTTCATCAGGACCTTTAGTTTAGATTAACCCACTGCTAGAACTGGGAGTTTGTTAAGGTGGCAGGCCCGGATTGAAAACCTGGTTTTGGACATGCTGAGCTGATTATTCAGTTCTGCTCTGCTGTGCATGACGAATGGTCTTTGCCCTGCACTCAAATATGTTTTCCAAGGCAATCTGCTTGCTGGCACTCAGCCTCACAGAACCATTGCAAATGGGTCTGACTTGTCATTGTGAATCAGGATAAAAATGATCCAGTTCCTGAGCAAGAAATGGAGATGTGCATTTAGTCCTGATGCTTGTGTTAAGCTTTTCTTGGGCTAGGGCTCACAGTGGCTTTATACTTCAAATTGTTCATTATCAGTGTACTGCAGCAAGCCGAATGGGCAGGGATTATGCAACCGCCGCCGCCCATTATCTTTTCCTATCTTCTCCTATCCCTTCAGAAGAAGTAGTGCAGAATTAATTATCATTCCTTTGAAAAGATATCTGAGAACATCATGTGGAGCCTCCTTCTGCACAGCCTGCTTTCTAGTCAGAAGTGATTATGTAAAAACATAATTCTATTGTTTTAACTTTGATTGATTCAGACAAAGTAGGCTTACAGCAATTAAGCTAATGTAATGAACAAATCATCAGCAGTTATATGGTAAATTAGCAGGCTACAGCGAAATTGTTAAACTGCAAATGTATAATGCTGAACTTTTTGCTCTTTGATGACCTCCTAGCTTAAAACCCTGATCAGAACCAGACCTTTATCATATGCAACTGATTCAACTCACATCTCTTCATTCACTGACACCATCCTGTCCTTCAACTTTGAACTCCAACACAGAGAAGTACCCTGCCTGTGAGATGCCTTTCCCTCAGACTTTGTCAGAGAGAACATGTGTTCCTGGTATCCCCTCTTAATGGTGAATGGTCAGGTTGCAAACTGCATCTTCTGCCTTCACATCCTTGCCATTGGCACATCTGGCTTGTAGAATCTAAAACTCAGTCAAAGCACCCATAGGAGCACAATTCTCTGACAACACTTTGAGACAGCTGAGCCTGAGGCTATGCTGCAGAAATGGGCATGAAGTGGTAAGCCTACAAATTTTGGCCTTTTGCCTTCGCACCATCAGGCAAGGTAGTAAAGCACAGACACATTTGTATATAACAAAACTAGGTAGAAATGCAGGTTCCTAAATTATAACCTAGGCTTTTCCCAGCAAACAACTGGAATACTTCCTAAATATGTGCTCCACTGCTGTAACTTTAGATGCTGGTGGACACAGATGTTAACACAGGATACAACCATGGGAAGTTTTTTCTACTGGGCTTCTAACGAAGGGATTTTGTCACACCCATGCATACATTAGCTGATATTGACAAATGAATCACCTCAAAATACAGAGCTATTATCAAGCCTGATCTCTTGATTTTGTATTTCCTACCTGTTAGATACTAGAAAAATATAGATGCCAACTTTATATCAGAGCTTTTCAGTTACCCTCTTAGGCTCCTTCCCTGGCAACTATGGGTCCTTTGGGATCTACCTGATTGCTCGCCAACTCTCTCTAGATCCCGTTTGGATTTTTGCTCAGATTATTCCCTTTCCCAAGCCTCCTTTCATTTCTCTCTAGTCCATGCTGTTTTATAGATGGCGGTTGAAGTTATTTTGAGGATCCAGAAAGGATTTCTGCTTTCAGCTTCTCACTTCCAAAGGCACACTGCGGTACACCTGGATGAAGCTAAAAGTATCATGTGTTTCTGCCCATCTCCTTTCCAGAAAAAGCTATGCATTGGTTTCAGGTATTTGCTAAAACTGGTTTCTATCCCTGAACAGTACTGTAGTTAAGGTAAAGTAACACAACAGTGGCAAGTCATTTAAATAAACCATTTGGAATAAAAAGAAGTTCTTGCCATCAAAGGTGCTTTGGCAAAGTTAGACATTTTGCTGGTCAGGCTGGTTTGGACCACAGTTTGTCTTGCAAGTGGAACCTCAAAGTGTAATGGGATTTCCATCCTGTCCTGTCTCAGCTCTTGGCTCAACTGGTACCATACCATCTCTAGCTGTGCTTGGGAATCAGTGGATTTGTATTGGAAGTTGCAGAAAATTCTGAAAGTGGTTGAATAAAACCTTCATGCCTGATCAGTTTTATTTTCATTCTTTTATGAAGCGTAACTGTTGGTGAACAATTAAATTATTGCCTGCAATTGCTGTGGACAGCATACAAGAATCAATGCCTCAACTGTGATCTTCTTTCGCTGTCCCATTACCCACTTTGGGGGAAAAGCTGTGAGTTTGATAAACAGTGGTGATGCTTCTGCAGTTTATGACTTTGTGTCATTACTCTAGATTCGTGGGCCACTGTACATGAAAGTTTAATGATCAAATAAATCTCAGGTGCTGTCTCACCCCTTTTGCAGACCTTGTCAAATTAATTTATGCTAATGCTCTACTGCCTCCATAGGCATGCTGCAGGCTTTTCCATGCTGCTTTTTTGTCCCATCTCTTTCAATGCTTTGTTTAAATCACTACTCACACTCACAGCTGAGAAGAGAGGTCATGCCTCCAAGCACAAGAAACGAATGGGGTTTGCTGTTAAAGGACACCATAGTTTCTCACTTACTAGGAGCATGTTGTGACACAAAACTGCTCTACTGAAGGCACCCAATGCCGTGTTGCAGAAAGACTGCCTGGGCACGGATGAGTAGGAACTGTAAAGTCCTTCATTTTCTCTTGTTGCCTGGCTACCATCATTTCAACAACCTGCTTAAAAGGTATCAGCCAAAGAGATGAACACCTCCTTAGTTACTTTGGGTGTAAAATGTACTAAAATCTAATTAAAACAAAATCCAGTGGGTAAATTACCCTATTTCATGGTCAATATTTAGGTTAACGCGTGCAGTATCCATGCTGCTCTTCAGGTAGTAATTCCTACCATACATATATATTTTTTCCAGGCCTTGTTTGATTGTTCTGCCAGATCTGCCAGATCACTCTTTCCCTGGGCTGAAGCCTCAGTCCTAGTGCAGAATATAGCAGGAGATTCCCTATTTGAACACTTACTCTAGAAAACAGAGCTGCACTAGACTTGTCTTGGGGTGCGAGATAAGACCTGACACCTGCAAAAACATCAGTGGTTTGTCTGGCCTTGGCGCAAAACCAAAGCACTCGCTGGTCAGTTCTGCTCCCTGTCCTGCCATCTGTAGCCAGGGACTGGAGAGAGGAACACCCTGATGGGCATACCCACCTGCAAGGAGCCTCTCTATGGTCCTCAGTGGCATGTAGATATATCTAATGGGGAAAATTAGCATATAAGGTTGCAGTGCAGCCCCTGGTGTGCAAGAAGGCTTGGAAGAGCCCTGGATGTCAGGAAGGAGCAACACTGTAGTTAAGGCTAAAGGGCAACATACTCTCACCTTCCATAGTCAGAGGACAAGTTTTCCTCACAAGGAAAACACTGCCTGCAAACTCAGCAGCACTAGTGACATAGTTGCTGCAAAGCACAGAAAAAAAAGGCAAGGTGCTGCAACACAAGAGAACAAGAAGCATGGAAGTATGTAGAAATGGTGAAAAGAACGAGGAAGCAGAATTCCTTCTTCCCAAGGTCAGGTTGTCCTGCAGCCTAACAGGAGGGATCTGGTGGCAGCAAAACAAGGTCTGACCAGCTCTACATGTAATAACTGCTGGTCACAGCTCTTGTGGCCTTGAAGCAGTGGGGAAGTGTGATCCCTCCTCTGCTCTGGGATCACAGCTCTGGTAAAACCCAGAATTGCTAGTAGTTTGTTTCTTAAGATCCTCAAGGACTGTGTTGATTGTGAATGTGAAACCGGGCAGTACAATGCCATCTCTCTCTTCAATTGAGGGAGATGTAAGAAAAAGATATCTTGAAAGGGCACCTTAATGCTTATATTGAAGCAGAACTTCAGGGAATAAAAACAAAAATCACAGAAACAGAGAGAGCAGATGAGAATTTGATGGACAACTCCCAATTCTGGGACAGAAAAATTCACCAAAAATGACCATCTGTGCAGGAGTTTCCAACATTTGGTTTGCTGTGAATGAAGGTAAAGTGACTGCCACTTTTAAGAAATAATAATAATGTAAAACCTCACTGTGCCTTTCCCATTACAAAAAATTTTAGTAGCTTTTACGTAACCTCCAGATTTGACCCATTCAAGCAGCCTTGGTTTAGGTGAGGGAAGGCAGTCAGGCACAAGCTGTGCTCACCAAATTGATGAACTGTATTAAAAGCTCATGAGACATTTTCACACCTAATTGATTGTAGAAAGCCCCTGTGATGTGTCGCTAAATACCTTGAGGAGAGTTTGACCCATGGGGAGTGTGAAACAGCAAGCTTTGTAGTCCCTTGAAAAATTAGTTTGCTTGCGATCGCACGAAATCCTCTGCACTCTCTGCATGCTGCTCTCCCTCCTCACCTTTTCACCTTCAAAGTACTTTGTAAGAGGACACTAGAAGAAGTACATAGCTTCTCAAATGTAGCTGAATTATTCACACCTTATGGAGCAAAAGGCTTTTCCAGTTCTGATTATATAACTATCTTGAAGAACTTTCACCAAATTCTTGCTGATTGTTACAGGGGAACTGCTATGATCTCAGCATGCAGCTACCACTTCAGCATCCCTCTTGGCTTGAGCGGATCTCGGGCATTCTTTGAGAGATATGGGAACACAGCCATCGTCAACAGTGCCTGTGTACTGTTCTGTGTCTGACCTGTGTACTTTGTCATCCTGGGCCTTGTAGATCTTGTTTTAATTTTCCCATTAATTTGCTATAATGTGAAAGAGAATGGCAGTATTTTCCCATTGGTATTGGTAAAGGTCATGCCCATTCTCCTAGGAAGTTCTCACCAGCTGTGACACTGCTAAGGAGGCAGTGCCAAGGCAAGAAACAGATTTTCCTTTTCCTCTCAGCACTCTGTTTTTCTCTCTTCCCTGGCTTTGGATGGTGTTGATGGCCCGTTACTGTGCAGTATTCCTACACACCTGAAAGCTTGTGCCAGACCTGCCTATTGCCATCTCAAAGAGTGAGTGGCAGAAGCAAGATGAGGAAGAAGTGAGGGAGTGTTTGTTCATTGTGCTCAGGCTTGCAGGACCCCAGAAATACGCATTTTTCTCTTTTTGAATGCTGAAATCAGTCTTGAGAGAGGACAGCTGAAACAGTCAGAAAACCTTCAAAAGTTAATTCTCTGTACTGCACATGGAAAAGACTTTGAAACAGAAGAGAAATAACATAAAAACATAAGGAGGGATTGATCTTTTCTGCCGTGTTCTTTAATATCTCCTTGGGTTTTTTTAGTTTGATTTTGTCCCTGCTTGATATAATGATTGTTGTTACAATGCCCACGGAAGTGGGTTTTTCATAGAAGCCCTGCACAGCTCCTGCTTCATGTCAGATTACCAGGATATAATATGACCAAAATCAGCCAGTTTACAAAGACACAGCCATGGCCATTTCTCATGTGTATAACACAATAAGGTCATGATGGATTTCATCAGGAAATTTTTGATGGATCATGGTCCTATTCAGTCTCAGAAAAAAATTTGCTGCTGTAATCCCAAGATCATTAGCAGAGCTTCAAAGAGTCTGCAGATGTGCGATATCCCAGACAACCTTGCCATCAGTCAGTCCTTCCTGAGTCAGCCACAGAAAACACACTGTCTGCAGGCCCACATACTTCATGTGCTAGCCAAGTCCCATTCTCCAAGTCTGAGAACATCCTTCATTGCATACAACACTGTCGTAGTTTTACCACAAATTTAGCGATTTTTGACAAGAGATTTCCGAGAGAAGCCACAGACACACCCCAAAATGAAGAAAACACACAAATATCACAGTTTATTTTGCTCGCACACAAAACCCGACAAATAAAGTGCAACAGAACAGACAAATTAAGCTTCCCAGTGCCTGTGTTGGGATGAGGGCGCTCTGGGAATAGTGTTGGTCTCTCTCTGAGGCTCCCGGAGAGACGCCGGGGTAATTAGAGGAAGCCCGCGGCCGATCTGAGGACTCCCCAGCAGCGCAAGCTTCCGCTTGGCTTTTACTGAAGAAAAACACTCAAGACAGTTAGAAACCCCGAGTCCCCCTCCCTCCCGATAGCCCCAGGAAGGGATTTAGTGCTGATGAAAGAGATGTGGTCTTTGGAACCCGGGAAATAGCTGCAGATAATCACCAGACCACCCACCTCCCGGGGAAAGGAAAAAAAAACACAAAGGGAAAAAAAAAAAAGAAACAACCCCCCTCCCCGAGGAGGAAATCCGCCTCCCAGGAATTCACGAGAAAGAATGCCATTCCGAGAAAGAGAAAAACCACCCCTCCAAAGAAAAGATAATCACGAAAAGACGCGATCACAAGAAAAAAAAAAACCAAAAAACAAACAGAAACAAAGAAACAGCTCTCCCTCCCAGAAATTACCACACCAGGTCGTTGCGGCGGAATCTCTGACCCGTCCTCCATGTGNGGACGTGGTGTGGCCCCAGCCCCAGCACGGCCCCGCGGCCGTGGGGTGGCCCTGGTCCTGGTGCGGCCCTAGCGCGCCCGTGCCCGGCGGGGAATGAGGGGAGAAACGGTTTTATTTTCTAACCCACGACAAACATGGACTTCTGTGCTAAACAGGATGAGAAGCTGTGTCACACACCCATGTCTCAAAAGATACTTGGGGAATGATAGGCAACTTCTGCTTGGTTTGATATTAAAGGAAAATAATCTACGTACTGATGTTTTTCCTAGTGTTGTAACCACGTGACATAGTAAGGGACAGATTCCACTAGATAATCTAGTTTTCTTTTTAATATTTTCTGATCCTCAGGTGGTCAGGGAGACCAAGGCAGCTTCAGTAACACTCTGAGTTTGTGATGCTAGCTACAGGCCACTTCAGTGATAGGTGTTTTCTTTTTTTCAGTGACAGGTTTCACCATCCCCAGCTTCCAGAGATCTGCTTGGTTCTCCCTGCTGACTTCCCCCCATGCAGCTGTCCTCAAAGATACTTCCAAAGCATCATTTTTTAGATTTGGCTCCTTGAAGAAAATCAGGCTGTGCCAACAACCGGTTTCCAGGCAATTCTACCATATTCTGAATAAGTATGGAACAACAGACCTCTCTAGAACTGCTGTCCTTTATCTTGCTCCTAAGGGAGGTCAGCCTTTAAGACTATAAAACTTGCAAGTAACTGGGAAAGCCTGTCTTTTGCTGCTGCTGGGTTGGAGCAGTATTTTGAGGCTTAGTTCCAGGCATCAAGGGGCCACACCTCATGTTACACTGCAATTTAATCAAATACTTACTATCTTTCTTCCAGATTTTACGTTTAGCTGCCTTTGTTGTTGGCCTGTGCTAAGTTGGCTGCCTTCAGAAGACTACGTTTGAAGTAAATGCTGCCTTTCTGATGGATTGCTGAGGTGCTCTGTCTCAGTTCTGGTACTCAAGCTATCTCAGCCTGGTAGGAATGGGAGATGACTTCAAGTGTCATCTCAGGAGCTGAGTTGGAAACACATGAATATATTTCTTGGAATTCCTATATGCACTGGTTTTGTGGAAAGATGTACCTACTCTAAAATAAGTTTGGTTTTGTTAGGATCTGTTCCCCTATTCTGAAATGCTTATAATGGTTACTTTATAATTAAAGCTAGAAGGTGATAGAGTTTTCAAGTAATTAATAGTCTAAATAGAATTTGGTTTCCAATACCAAATGTTTTCTTTCAAGAGGATTGCTAAGCAGCTGTTTTATAACTTTCTCATATGAGCTGTAGAAAATCTTTTACTTTAAAGTTGATTATTCAATTGGAAAGCAAACTCTAGTTAGTGTGCAGCTAATGTTTACCTTAAGATGTGCTTTATATTCAAAGGTATTATCCTGGGAGGTATGTACTGCCTGAGGACAGGAGAGTGATGTAACCATTGATGGATGCACGATGCACAGGGGAGAAAGTCCATGAATAGCACAAAAGAATGAATCATACAAACATGCCTCATTGTTTGAGACTGCTCATTTCTCAGGCAATTGTAGTAGTATAACTGCAAGCGTGTATTGTAAGAGGGCAGGTACAGTACACACTGGGGAACTGGAGCATGATTTGGGCACTGATGGCAATGGTAGCTCCTGCTGAGGGCTCTCCCTCAGTATTTTAAGTAATAGTATTAAGAAATAAGAAATAGTATTTTAAGAAATGCCTTCCTTAGAAATGTCCTTGCTGTAAACTCTGAGCTCTGTGAACGGAGTTGGATGACTTTGTTAATTTGTGTCCTTTACATGAAAATGCTTTTAATTCCTTTTCCTTAAGGAAAATAAGACAGTACCATTTAGCAAACAACATTTACCACATCTTGCAGCAGGACTTAGCAGCTCTATATGGGGAGAAAGAAAAAGGGTTTTATAGGAAATAATGGAGTTTAATTGTGCAGTCTGGACTGTGCTTGTGTGGTGAATACTTTGGAACTTCTTAATATGATCTCTGGGACAAGTCAATACATCTCAGACTGAAGCAAGCACTGTGTACTGCTGTGGGAGCTGATGGCGAACTGTTTTAGGGAGAGAGCTGAGCCATGAAACTCCCCTCAGCTAGGCAAATATATTAATGAGATCTTCCCAGGCATTCCCTTCCAGCTCCTCTCCATTTTTCTTTTAGCTTTCCCCTCATGATGCTCCATCTTATTTGCAGCAGTGTGTGTCTGAGTGTGATACAATGAGCCCTAAAACAGCTGTAAAATTCACATAGGGAAGAGTGGAAGAGGGAATACAAGATCTTCTTTTCTCCCCTGGGGGAATCTTCTTGCAGACTATGAAACAGAAAGGAAAGAGGCAAAAGAGGAAAAAAGACAAAGAGTTTCTGACTGGCTACATTGTTGACATGGGACTTGAGTTTTATAAAGCTTGCTCTCTCCATATTATGTTCTGCCAGGATGTTGTGAGATGGATGGGACCCACAAAATGTTATATAGGTCTGTCTCAGGAGGCAATACTGAACTGTTTCCCAAGACATGGCAACTGTTTCATGGATATAACTTTTCAAATGGACTGGAGCATCAAGAGAGTTAGGAAAGGCAAAATGAGAGGAAAGGTCTAGCTAACTTCTGTCTCTCCTGACCTTGTGCATGAACTAAACATGGGGTAAAAAATTACCCTAAGGATTCCAGCAATATAATGAGATGTGTGCTGACAAAGAAAGTACTAACGTTCCTCAGAAGAGTCTCACTACCCATCTACCCTTGTGTAAAGTCTAAATAAGTATTACTGGGATCTAAATAAGTCAAGCAAGAAACACAGAGTATGTCTTTTCCTCACACTCATTAAACTTTCGAAATATATTGAAATACAAAATGACACACTCCAAAAATCCCGGGCAGAGAAACTGTCTGTGTTAATAAAGTAATGATGGAAACCTATAAGGTTTGCTGCATTTGTAGCTGTGAGAATTCAGTCTAGTTTATGTTCAGTATATGGGGAAGAAAACAAAATAGACAGCTTTATTTGTTTTATCAATAAATGAAATGGGTTTGTGTGGGAATTATTTGTGCTTGGACTACAGCAAGGAGGGAATATTTTTAATCTTGTGGAAATGAAGGAGTAAAATTTTCTGATGATGTTCTTATATAGTATGTTGCAGGGACTTGCTGGAAGCAACCCAAAATCAAATAGGTTTCTTTAATATGTCTATTTTCCTGTTTGCCCCCATTCATCACTCCAGTATTGGCATCAGTGTAATGATGAATTGTGAAACTTTTTACTCTGTTAATGCTGAAAGAAAATAAATGCTTTCCTGATTATTGTACTTCAGCTAGGAAAATGCGAATAATTCAGAGTTTGGTTTCTCTCTTTCCTCTCTGCTCCTTTCTTACCCAGCTTTATTGACAGAGTTTCTCTGATTCCCATGCTGGGGCATCTGTATTTCTATGCATGCAGTGTGTATCATGATTTCTTATCCAAAGAAAAGTATTCCATGCTCCCCTCAGATAATCTTTGAAAGAAGCCCGTTGGGTAGCCTTGGGATAAATGTTGCAGGGCAGGCAGATCCTGGACCACTGGGGACCTACACCCTTCAACTGCTGTAGGGCAGGACTTGGGGGCATCCCAGACACTGGTGCTAACCACGGCAAGGTACCTCAGCTTTTCAAAGGGATGCCACAGTGGCTAGTTGCCTGGTGGTAGAACCAAGGCTCTAAGAAAAGAAGAGTATCTCTGTAAAACCTGTGTCTGGGTTTTCTGAGTCATATCTCAGCTTCTCTCTTCTCTTTCTGATGTCTTCTTTTTCTCATATAGTTTCTTCAAATTCCAGCCAGAGGGAGTATTGTGGGACAGGGAATATATTGAAAATTGGCTGAGACTTCCTATTGTCTTGGAAAATTTTTAACATTCTCTCAATTGCGTCATTCAATCCTGAAGGACTGCTCCACCTCTGGGTAAGACAATTAAGTGCATTTACCTCTAGGCTCTTTCCCTTTCTGCTAAAGAACAAACTGTAACCCTTTCTCTCAATTGATAAGTTGCATACACAAAGATAGAAAAAGAAAAGGGTACACGGCATGCTTACAGAAATAGCAGAAAATCTTCTCAGGTTCTCCATACACTGAGCAAGGAGCTACATGGTGTCAGAGTTTTCTCCTTTCCTCTCACAGTACTTCTAATCTGGCCATTTCACTCTGAGTAGTGAGGTGAAACGGAGTAGTAGTGGGAAACTGCTTAGTTTAACTTTACCAAGTGGGACCTTTTCAAGGATTCATCTGTTTAAGATACAAAAGTATCCAGAGAGCATTAAAATGACGTAGATGCTTTCTATCCTAGAGAAGTCAGTTATTTAAAGGTCCTCAATATTTTCCATTCTGCCAAATGAGCTCCATAATGATGTCTCTATCTGCACCACAAAGTCACTGCTAGGAGCAGAGACCACCCTAGCACATCTCACAGCATGTGCATAACCAGGCCTTTCCCTTTATGGGACCTTGCCAACAGCATAAGAAGTTTGGTTTGTTTGTTCTTTGGCGGGGGGGGTTTGCTTGGTGGTTTGT
>VYZS01102155.1:0-21623 GCA_013400695.1 Neodrepanis coruscans | reverse complement strand
TGTTTTTGTTTTTTTGATTTTTTGGCTTTTTTTAATCCAGAGGCTGCAGGCTGATTTCTAACACAGACATTTTAAGATCTTGTGGAAATTGCCTGGGAGTCATTTTTTATTTACCTTTTTATTAGAAAAGGTAAACAAACCCTGAGTGATGTGAGGTAGCGCCACGCCTGACTATTTAATAACAGGGTTTCTGAGATTTTAATTCCTGTGGTACCTTCCAGCTTCTACTTGCTATAGGTGGTTAATTATAACATCCACAATGCTCCCAGCAGTGGAGCAGAGGAACACAGCATGACCTCTTTCTGTTAGAATTTTACCCCGCCTCAGCCTCTACTTCCCCTCCTCCCTGGAAGATAAAGAAGCAAATCCCAATTTAGTCATCAAGGTCTGAGACATGCAGTGAATAATTCAATTCCTCATCTTCAAGCATGGAGTCAGCTGTATAAACAAACTCAGCTGTTTCTGCAAAATGCACAAATATATTTCCCAATGATTTTCAGACATGGGATATATTGCTCTATTTGAAAGACATGAGACATGAAGAAAGAGGGGTTAGGATTGTTTTGCTGGTGAAGCAGCAGGGTGAAAAGCCAGTGAGCTCTGGCTGCCAGACCTGGGACTGGGTCACCATGAGATATCCAACCAATCGATCAGTTAATCATGCCAGGAGGAACTCTGAGCTTTGTGGCTGAGAGTCACATATGAGCTCTCCTCCTACTGTTCTTCTTGACACTCTGTTCAATGTGTCTGCCCTGTAAAAGCCAACAGACCCAAAAAGGTATGAAATTAGTCAAGTTTGTGGCATGAAGGCACAGCCCCAAGAGTCTGATGGCCATGATAAATATGCAGAGGTTTAAGTACATGTGTGAATGTTGCTCAACCCCTGAAAAGCTGCAAAGTAGGGTAAGGATGATCTTTATTTCTATTAAAGGAGATTAGACTGGTTGTCAGCAAGGGCAGTCATGGTGTGGCTTGGCAGGCTGTTGGCTTATTCACCTTTGAAATTCACCTTATTCACTGCAGAAATGCCTTGGCACTTCTCCTTGTCTCAGGGAGGGGAGTTTTGGGTAGGAACACTCTGTTGGTAGAGTTTAGTTCATTCCTATCTGCAGTATTTTCTGGGATATGCACGCACCCACAGATTTGTTACTAAAATGGCCTCTGATGACCCTTTTCTCTATTCAGTGTAATCCACCTGTTATACACCAAAATTTGTGTCTTGAAAATTGCTACATTTACAGGAACTAAGTACTGTGAATCATCTTCCTCCTTCTGAAAGGAAAACTGCAGTATTAATGGAGAGCGCCATGCTGTATGAAATCATAAGTAAGCTGGAAGGAATGACCATCCCATGGATATAAGTCATAGAGTGAAATTAAAATTTATACAGGCGAAGTACACATCTCCAGCCTCTGCTGGGGTTAACCTGCCAGTTCTTGTGGTTTTTAAATTTAATCTTTATTCTGGATGCTGTGAGGTTTCTTCTTGGCTTGAATTCTGGAGAACAATGTAACCAGAAATATGAGCCAAGGTTTTGATACAAAAGGGAGCCAGTGCCTCCATCTACTTTTATTTTAAGAAGTAGGACTTGATTCTTAGTATCAACCCACCCCATGGGTTTTGCTCCATGGATATGAAAAAATATTCTGTAATGAATGCACAGTCAAAACGAGGAACAGTGTGAATTTCAGGCTGGGTAGGTCACCTCCTTCCTTGCTTGGGGCTTTCTTGTGCCATCTTTTATTGCTTGTTATAAAACGTGTCAGCTGACATACACCAAAAGATCAGTTGTGTGTAAAAGCTTTAGCCTACAAGATCAGGAAGCTTAAATTAAAAAGAGCTCATTTGCAGTGTACAAACATGTAAAACCAAATTTCTAAGTAGTAAGAAATTAAAGGGACAATCAGTCATACCCAGAAATAAATCCCATGCCTAGATAACACACAATATGATGATGGAGATGCATAGGAGCTGTGTGTCAGATTGCCCAGACTGGACATGTCATGACTTCTGGTGGGAGAACACTATTGGATGGTCACAGCTCAGAGCCAGTTCCTCTGCCTGCATCATTTCTGTGGAGCAGATGAGTCCCACAATGGCTTTGCAGCTGTGCTGGCCCCAGCACATACAGCCTGGCTGCAGCCAGCTGTAGGGTCAGTGAACTCCATAGTGTGTTCCACCATTGTGTTCTTCAATGATCAGCAACAGGGGACATCTGGTAGCATCTCAGACCTCCTTCCTTGCCAGTGCATCACAGCTCCCTTCCAAAGAATTGGGGAAATCCAAAACATGAGTCAGTCTGCAGCCAGCCCCTAAAGGCCCTTGTCACCAGCCCTACCCATAGGTATACCAACTGTGAGTGTCTAGGGTGTCTTCCTGAGATGGAAGACATTCATTATTTTTAACAGTATCACCTACTCACTGCACTTCTGAGGGGAATCCTTTGTGTCTGGCTGAAAAGCATTCAGAGAACAAGTCCCTGGATGGTGCAAAATAAGAGTTATCTGTTGACGCTGATAACCTCCTGGTTAATCTCCCAGGAGGTAAAGGTCTGGGACAGGTGAACACTTGAAATCTCCTGTGCTCAATTAAATTACTCTGAGATTTGAGGGCTGAGAAACTGGGTTGGCTCTCTCCTGAGAAGTGTTTCACATTAGTGTCCTGTAATCGCTCTGGATATAAAACTAGGCATTTGCACAAGGCTGAAGCCACAGGTGCATGAATGGGTTAACCTGCAGCAGCTCAAGTTGTTCCAGTTTCCAAAAAGCTGTGAATACATGATTCAATTTCAAGGAGACATTAAGCCCACCCAGCAACAACAAACTTACTTCTGACTTCCTTGTGGGACATTTTCTCACATGATGAAACACCTACTCTTTTGATACACAGCCTGATCCTTTCTCACACCTCTCAGTGAAGGGTCTACTTATTGGGCCAGTCCTGCTGCTATGCATTTTGCTCAAAGGTTTTACCTCAAGTTCAGTGTCTCCCTGTACTTGGCAAAAGCCTTTGCTGTGTATGGTGCACATAAAGGTAAAAGCCACCCACCTAGCTGAAAGGCAAATATCATCTGGTGTTATATGTTCATTGCGGAAAATAAGACAGAATCATGATGCCTGACATTTCTCTTGGAAATAACGTGTCTTTCTTCTCCTCTCTCCTTAAACTGAAGGAAGATGTATGGTTTGCTCCTTAAATGTACACAGGGAGAGGTAACAGATGACAGACATGTCTTGCATCAGGGCTAGTTCATGCTTGGTCAAAGTCTTCCTTCTCTTTATAACCTGTGAGAACAGAAAACCAAAGCATCCTGATAGCAATTCACTTATTCTTGGACCCCCACCATGTCCTGTGGGCTAAATATGTCCCTTCTTGCCTCAGTTTCCCCACTCGCCACAGGCTTTACTGTCAGTGTGGGAAGGGAGGGCTAAGCCACCATACGTTGCACGCTAGTGGCAGCCTCTTCCCACATCCCTTGACGTGGGCTCCCACTGCTGCATCTCCCAGCTCTGCTTCTTCCTGGTGCCTTGCAGGTATTTGCTAACAGCAATGACAAAATTCCTGGTTCAATCCCACATGCTATTTCCCAAATAATTATTTAGCACCATATCAGCACTTTGCAGTCCTGATTTTCCTGACTGAAGGACAACTAATTAAAGGAACAGGCACAGCACAGATTTGTTACCAAACAGGTAAAACTTAACAAACAACAATGATGTATTAATTCATTAGTATCTCCCTCTATTAAGTTTCTCTTTTCTTCCCTGAGGCTAGATGGGGTGGACAAGAAAGCCTGAAAGCACCTGAACAGAAGGGAATTAACACTGGAGACAGGGAACCATTCAAAGCAGGTGGGATACTCACTCTGTGGAGGTAGCTATGTTGAACCAAGGAGGTGCAGTAGCATCCCTGTCACGTGGGTCTTGAAGATGCTGAGCCCTGGCCCAGAAGCAGTGGTAGTTGACAGATGCAGTCATTGCCTCCCCCACTTCTTTCTTCATCGTCTGCCCACTCCTTCAAGAAAAGAGCTGAATTTTTGTCCCTAGAGCCAGCACAGAACATAGGTAGATGGAAATTGCCAAAAGACACTGGCATGTGGGCTGTGAGCCCTTCCCACACTGTGGTCTGGCTGAAGCCAGTGACCCATTTGGTGGATTCTGAGTACAAGCTAGGTGGGGCAAGCAAGGGAGCAATGTTTTCCCACACAGGGGTGCTGCCCTGCATTTTCTCCCTTTCCCTCATTCCAGCTGTCATCACCTTCCTCTGCAAAAGAGGAACATCTTGTGGTAAACAGGATTTTGCACCCTCCCCCACTAGAAGGCAGGATTGCTGGGTCTTTTCCAAAGGCTCCTGTGCTGCACCTGCTCCCTTAGAGGACATTCATCCTTAGGTCAAAGTCCCTGTCCTGTCCCATCACGTATGGAAAGCTAGGATTCCTGATCTCTTCATGAGGCTGAAGATTCTTTCCTGAAGGATCATAATTTCCACATTTGGGTAGCCCAGAGTTCTTCCTGCACACCTAAACCCATTTGTCTGAATCATTATTTCTGTGGAAGCACGGAAAGTGTCAAGACATCTCAGAGACTGCTGTCCAAAATCAGATGAGGACTGTCTGGTTAGGTCAAAGAGCCTCAAGATGAGCTTACAGACTTACTGAATGGCAAATTTTTAGTATGAAAAGGATATCAGGACTGTCTCTCTCTCGCTCTCTCCTTTCAACTGATGAACTCTAGTTAGAGACAGAACATGGATAGTGATGTTCAAGGAGGCAGCCATCTCAGAGACCTTCAACCAACCTTCATCCCAAGTGGTTTATCCCAGGACTTCCCTAGCCTCACATGTTATGGGTACTTTGTTAATCTTGGCACACCTTTCTGACCTGATCAGTATGTAAGTAGTCTATTCAAGGCAGAGCTGTTCCTATGGGAGAAAACTGTTTCGAACTGCTTCCTTGTTTCTGTGATAATGCTCTCCTTTTAGGGCAGGACACTGCTTTCAGGCTTTGTTGCCCATCCCATTACAAGGAAACTAACTCTTGTTTCCGGAAGGAAAAAAGAAAGATATAGAGTCCAGGTCCCCCAGAGGAGAAAAGGCTTCCAGTACTGAATGGAGGCAAGTCATCCCCCTAGCTGCATGGTGTGTTTGTAAGGATACACAGTGCATGTTCAGAGAAAGACCACCCAATGCCTTTCACACAAGTCTCACAACTTAACTGCTACATACACAGGGTAGTGTGGGGGAGATGTGTTTTACTACAGACCTTTAGTGGGAGAGTTGTTAGGAGGTAATTTTATTCCTGAGAAATTTGTCAAACACCTGCAGTCTTATCAAAGAGATGCCATGAGAGCATGCCTCTCATGGGGAGGGAAGAAGACATACACTATAGGTGAAATCATGAAAAGCCCAAGGTAGAGAAATACAGCTGTTTGGAGAGGAAAGCCAGCTGGATTTTATTACATGGGTCACAAGATAGAGGTAGGTGTGTCCTAAACAAAGCATCTAGGAGAAGATCAATGCCATAAGAGGATGGTTGCTGCAGTTTCTGTTTCACCAGTATTCAGATTTTTCATGCTCCTGAGGTTCAAAGAGTTGGTATCTCCATCTTTCATTGGAGAAGCTGTTCCTGGTTGTAGAGTTTGGAGCAGGAGACCTATTTATCAAGTTTGGCTTTTAGTGGAGAAGTTGTGCTATAGGGTGGACTACAATATAATAATCTCCTTTATTTTATAAACTGTAATTAATACATCTTCTCTTATCTTCTATTATTATAAAAGTAAGTTAAGTTACTTACAAAAAAGCATATTAACTTAACCTCCATGATGATTACTACTATCAAACTCAGCAGTTAATGGTAACTTTGGGATCTACATGTATAGACCAGTGGAGTACCCCTGTGGCCCTCTCTGGCTGACTAGCAGTTACCAGAACTCACTCAGAGTTTGAGGCAAGTCAAGAGTGGAAGCTTTCTAGCTTGAATTATGCAGGGGATCACAGAAAGTCATGACAGCTTGTAGTAATGCTGCTCTTTGGTCTTGAAGTGTGGTTTCACTGTCATTAATGACTAGACGATCTTTCTAAAAGTTAAAAAAAGGCTTCTAAGAAAGTGAGTAAAGGAACCTAGAACTTGTGAAAAATTGAGCAAAACAATTGAGATGACATATCTAACATGCTTGTATTCTTCATTTACTGATGTGGACAAATATAAGAAAGTCTGAAAACACAGAAATGTGTACTAGCATTAGTCTCCTCTTGGATTTTTTTCAAGCAAATCCAATTCCTAGGAAGGAGGTAGAAAACCTCAAAAGAAATTATTTTGGTTGACAGTAGTGAAGTTCTTAATATCATCAAAATCCCTGGATTTTGCTAAGACAGGTGAAAGAGTGAAAAATTAACATCAATGCTGAGTGTGCCAAATGTGGCCAATCTGGGGTTTTTGAAGCACTAATACTTTTCTATTTGCCTTTCTTACTAGACCATAACATTCTCCTTGAGCAATTCTGTGCAATGCATTAGTGCTTTTCTGAGGAAAGAGAGAGGTTTGAAACCTTCACTTCCTTAAAAATTCCAGGAGAGAAGAAAATGATCTCTCTCTGTGGGTTATCCTCAGCAGGTGAAGAACTCTATAAACCATCTGAGAAGGGGTAAGCTCTCCAATTTGGGCTGTTTCCTAGTTGTTTGGTATTTCAGGTGGTGACTTGTGCCATAGCAAAGCCTGACTGACCAGGATGCTGTTGCCACTGCACTGAGCAGTGCTATATGGCTGCATGAGGAATGTGCTCATTCTAATTCTAGTTTGTGGAAGACACATTCCCATGCATTTTCACAAAGTACTTGCTTGTTAAACATATCAGGTTTTCAGAGAAGATTGTTTCAGTAGTTGTTTTTTTGCGAAGTCTGAAGTGCTTGAGTTACGGAGTAGTAAATAACTTGAATGAACAACAACATAAATATCAGAAATCTAAAGTCAAGGGGAGGCCAAGAAAAAGAAGCTGTGAATGTTTACCACCTGCCCCTGGAAATGAGTTTTGCTTCAGTATGCAGATCTTACTGCTCAGGGCAGAGACAGATTCTTAGAAAGGACAGCAGAAAACTGACCAAATAGACATAATTATTACTTCCCAGTACTTTTTTTTTTTTTTTAATAATTTTCTCTTCGGATACTGGAATCATTGGGTCATACTCAGGTGCACATCGTCAGTGTTCGGGGCTGTAGTGACTGAATTTTTAACAAACACTGTCACCTTCTGGGCACACTGCAGCAGTGCAGCTTTCAACCAGTTATTCGCGCAGGTAAGCATCTTCCTGCTCCCTGCTGAGAGAGCCACTGGGTTACCTGGCTTAGAAACTTTTCTAATGTTCTTTTCTGGTGTTCTACCAAAACCGTTTGCTTGATAAGTCCAGTAAAAACTGAAGCTTTGCGTCTTTGGGTGAATTTAGTACAGAGGGACTGTGTTCTGTGTTTTGGTTTGTGTTTTCATGCTTAGAAGCCCTGTCCATGCGGTATTTGCAAAAAATCCTACTTTTTATCACTTCTTGGTACATTTTGCTACTTAAAAATATGCATCATATATAGTGCCCAGGGTGCTGAGCCGGCAGCTGGTCCTATAGACTATGTTGGTCATGCTCCCTGAGCAGAGAGAGCTGTTGTCTCCCCTCAGCCTGAGCTGTTTGGAAGGCAGTGGGAAGGTAACCTTCTGCTATGGGACACCAACCATCAATTCAGCCAGTGCTACACATGGTCAAGCTTGGCCAGTGCTCAGAGTTGGTTAAAAAACCCACAAAGATCCAGTTGTTTTCATTCTCCTCCCTCTCCTAGGCTAGAGTTTGAAGTTTAGCAACTAGGGTTGCAAGACTGGGATAAAGTATTCCTTCATAAATCTCCCAGAGGCTTTCAATCCTCTTGTGGACAGGGGTTTCTCAGTTGTTGGTTGGTGAACAAGAAGGAAATTGGCACTGCCTCCATGAAGCAGAGCTGTTTGGTACCTGTGGCACTGCAGCCATTACCGGTTTATAAATAATACTTTATTGTTGTGGTTGACTTCCCCAGCTTTGTTTTACAGCTTGCTCTGAACTGGTCTAAGGCCAAGCCAAAAGGATGGTTGGTGGGAGGAACAGCTGTCCTCCTCCTTGGACTAAAGGGAGTTGTTGAATGCTTTTTTTGTTTAGTAATATTCAAAATAATAGACTTTGTTCCAAAGATCCATCCATCCACTCATTGAAAGATAGACCTATGAGACCTGACTGACCAAGAAGGGCTTTGCTGAGACTCTTGGGGCAAGTGACTACTGAGACACTCTCTGTAATGTCTGCTTTGAGGAAATAGCAGCAGCAGCCTATAGCTGCTGAGACCTACAGAGAGTATAAGAAGGAAAAAGTAAAGCAAGAACTTCAGGGCAATGGTGTGACAACATGTGCGTCTTTGTCTTTCATTCGTTTGATTTCTGGTTTGTCAAACATCAGACCTTAGTACTTACTTGGATGCAAGCCTCTGCTTGCAAAGAGACAGCATTTGCAAATCTAATTTTATCCTCCTGATTGGAAGAGCCACCACAATGTTTTGAGTTCAGGCTGACTGCTGACTCCAGCAGCAATAGGAGGCTTCAGCAAGAATCTCACAGCCCCTTGTCTCTGTGCTGCTCTAGCTACTTGGTGTCTGCCTTTCCTCAGCATGTTGTTCCTTGTGCAGGGATTTTGTGTGACTGCATTCTTGTGGTAACTGGTGTTTACTAGCAGCTATAATGCAATGGTACAGACAGAAAGGACCAGATCTTCTGTATGAGCATTATTCTTTCAAGGAATAATGCCTCTGGCAGAGGCATCAAGCCTGTTTCGGGGATACTAAGTTCTTCCCTCTCTTTCCCATCAATACTGCTTTTAAATCATAGCTACATAGGTACATAGGAGGGTTTCCTGGTTTTATAAGGATAATAACTGAAAGCCAGTTTTAGAGCATTTAAGAGCCTAATTTTCCACGGTGGTATGAAGACTCACAGCACTACTCAAACTCGTGGGCTCCTTCTCTTTAGAAACACCAGAAACAGCTCCTAGCCCAAAGCACTTAATAGAGAAATTGCATATATTTTTTCCTCCTTATGCTCACAAAGATTGTCTTACTTGATCTAAGAGCCCAGACTGAGCAGCAACACCACCATGTGAGGCTCCCTCCCAGCGTGACCACCCAGCATCAGGTTGATTATATTTGGCAACTCAAATGGCTATAAACTCCCTTCAGGAGCAGAAGAGGTGTGATGGACAGCAAAGCTGCCAGATTTGGGGGTTGACATTTGGGAGCCTTTAGAAGCTATTTTATGTGTGCAGTTTGGATATGAGTAAGTGAGTTTTGACCGTTTCCACTTTGCTGGGGGCACTGTGAAGGAATTTGGTGGTGTGGTTTGCCTGTGTGTGCTTGCCTGTCCCTTCCCTGCCCAGCAGTTCTCTCCTCCACCCTTATCCTTTGGCAATCTGGAGCAATCCCTCCTGGCCTGGTAGAACAATCCTGCTACAGAGTGCTCTCCTGTCCTCCTCTGTCACCAAATTATAAGGTATTTTCCCACCTCTAGAGGACACTGTATGCTTCCATAAAGTGAGCACTGCTCTGCTGTGTTGTGGAGACATCAGCTCTGCTCAGTGTCTGCCTGCCAGAGGTGGCACAAGCTGATGGTGGGATGGGACCATCACACCAGGTCACAGAGGGTGGTCATGAAGGCTTCAGTGGCTCTGTCATGAACTGCTGTGTACAGGGGCACTTATCCTTCTTCACTTGCTCTGTCCATAGATCTACAAACCCAGGAGGCCCTGCTGGCTTCTGCGGTTGACCAGCATGAGGCAGAGACTGAGAAGTGCTTTTTAGGTGTGGCAGGATATTTTCTTGGTCTCAGCACACATCCGTCCAGAGGTCATCTAGATTTTGCCTTTTCAGCCCACTGCAGGGACGTCCTTCCTTCTGTGTCTATGATTTTGATCCCACTTCTGTTCTCCACACCCATGATAGCTGGCAAGCAGGGAGTTGTCAGGCTGAACACAAGCCCCGGAAGTTTATCTCTTGCTAGAAGATTGCACAGGTTTTCATCTGGTTTCTTGTCTATTCATAAACCTTGCTGACTTATCTAACGCCCCTTCCCCCCACCCCCCTTTGCTCATTCTGGTATTTTGCATTACAGTAGGGAAACTTCTTAGAAATTTGTGCTATTCAAAGAAGTTGTGGAGTACATTAGCAGAATGAATGTTAAAAAGTAGTGGTGGTTGATTGGGAGGTAATAATTTACCTGAAAGTAGACAGTGAAGTCTGTGATAATAAAGCTGGAATGCTGCTGGAATGCTGAGGAAGATACAATACAGCTCCAAATTGTTTATGCCACTGGTTTCCTGGAGTCACATTGCTCCTCCTTGCAAGTTCCTTCCAATGGGCTTGTTCCACCAGACTTCTCCAAAGGACTCATCATCAGAGGCAAACTGTGATATTCTGGGCTGGGCACAGAGGGGTGCAACTCGGCAAGTGCCTCTGCCATGCTGCAGGAGTTTTGGACACCAACAGCAACAACTGGCACTAGCGGTAGCACCAGAAGCACCAGCTGGCACCACTAGCAGCAGTTTTGGAAATAACAGTGGTCCCCTCTCAGAAGATATATAAATAACACTAGATGCCCAGATGAAAGATTGATGTTTTTAATTCTTGTGGCACCTCTTGCAGGTGAAGACACATCCTGGCTTTGAAACTGAAGACTAGCAAAGCTAACAGTAGAGTTAACTGGATCTGTTCCAGCCCAAAGTTTGGCCGTGCCTCCATGCATAAACAAGGATAGAGTTTTCCCATAAACCCTGTCCGTCCCATGAAGTCCATCTCCAGCTCTAAGTCAAATTTGAACTATTTAAGGGTTTTTCCAGAAATCTGTTGAAACCTGCCACTGAAAGCAGAACAAGACAAGAGATGCTAAAGGATGAATCTTGATAGGCTCCCCCGGTTGCTACTGAATTTTGGGGTTGGCGTATTGCTGGTGAAAAACTGGATGGTAAAGCAGGAAAGCAGATGGGGGTAGGAGGAAAGTATTATGCAGGGGGAAATCTTCTTTGATTTTTTAAAATTTTTTTATTTTATTTTATTGAAAGAAAGTGGGAGAAGGAGTGTATGGAAAGCAATGGATTCCTATGCAAATGAGCTTTTTATAATTACTAAACTCAGGCCTATTCTTGGTTTCCAAGCATTTCGTGAGAAGCAGCAGAGTAAAAACCATGCAAGTGATAAACCTGGACACACGACAACAGTAGTGAAGGCAGAAGCTGATTGTATTGCTCCTGCTTTGGACACATGAAAACAGTCTGCAGAAGTCTTACGTAGTAGGAAGAGATGGGGGTTATTGTTTCTTGCTGAATGCAGATACTCCTATGATATTAGTGTGCTATGGTAGGTATATCCAGTTTTCCAGTGCTACTTTGCTACCCTGTGCCCATGATCCACCTCCTCTCTGCTCCCCAGGAAAGTGTCATGGAGGCAGCAGCCTCAGTGTGTAATGCAGACACTGACCTTTCTCACAAACACTTTTCTCCACAGCCCTCGGGACATCTGTTGGCCCTGGAGAGCCTTGAAACAATACGGGTTTCCTGGCCTTCTCTGTGGTCTTTCCTCTTGTAGGAAAATATATGCTAGAATATTTTCACTGTTTTCCAGTTGCTTTGTCCTAGTATTAGCACATGTGTGTTGTCTGCAAGGGTGCCTGTAACGCTGGAAAGTCATGGTGAAAATAAGACCATTTAGATGGAGGTATGTAGGGACAAGCTGTCTTGTTTCAAGAGCAATGCCCACCGTGGAGGGAGTCTCTGCACAGCAGGAGTTTGCCCAGTAGTGTTTCTCACATGAGTTGAGCAGGTTTCTCTCACCAGTGGGATTCCTCAGGGTTTGTTTTTAATTTTTTTTTGCCAGTCTCTGCACTTGTACCATACCCCGTCCAGTACCACTCATAGTGTGACCTGCTGCAAACCATTGCTTTCTGTCAACATCTTTCCCTGAGCTTGCTAATTTATTTGATGAAACTGTATCTCCGAAACAGACATCTGTTTTGAAAATTATATTTGCAGAGCTATTGCTTTGCTTGTTAGCCTCTGCCCATTACAATACCATGTGTCAGCCTGACTTTAGTGCCATGGGTAATTTTTCTACTGCTGTTCACCACATTTTTTAGACTACTTTCCTCCTGTGAAGACATACCTGTCCTATAATCTCATTGTTTCTTACTGAACCAAGTGAATATAACACTTTAAATTCTCTATAAGGCACCTTCTGAAGCTTCTGAATCACATTTGTGGGTTGTGGGGGATCTTTTTACACACTCACCATTTTTTTCAATAACTTTTTTGACAAGTGTACACCAGAAGTGAAAAAAATATTTCAGTATTTGGACTTGCCAAAACTCTGTACAGAGTTAAAATCATGATAGGATGTTTTTTTAATTGCTTTTAACACTCATGTATGAATAGTAACACTTAGCATTCTTTTTCAATATGGTTCCTTCTGCTAACTCAAGTTTACTGTCTAAATCCTTTCCCCTAAAATATTACTGTCTGAGGTTTGATTAAAGCTGTGAAGAATGTGTGTGAAAGTGGTTCTGGTAAGTGATCGTTCATGGGAGCTGGGAATCATCACTGTTTACATTTTTTAAAATTTCCCTGAAAGGTCTGATGTACCGTATGGAGTACTTTAATTTCTACAGGAGCCAGCTGAGTCAAGCGGCTGCAGGAAGGAGGGGCAGTGTAGAGTTTTAGAGCAGCTTTCTCTAAGACTGCAAGAGGGAATATTTTTAAACACAGACACTTGTCCATGCACCAGTGTTCCCTGATACGAGCAGAGGGAGGTTAAACTCAGGCAAACTGTCTCTCTGTGGCTGCTGTCTCACAGGGCATCCTCTGGCTGGCATTTGATTGACTGGGAAGAAGCAGGATTTCATGTTCACTACTACATGCCCATTCATTTGGTAACACAATCTCTGATCCTCTTTGAAATTCCCCAAGCAACTGTTAATAGCTGGGTCCCAGGAAAAGCGATCCAGCAGGACTAGCCCCTGGGGAGGCCAGTTGCCTAGCACTGCGCTTGGTGTTGTGAAACAGTTGGCCGAGCCATCAGACTAGTTCAGCTAAATGAATTGAGTAATTGCACAGCCCTGCAGAGAATATTAGTGAGGAATTTCCATATTGCAGCTCTTGATATTCCCACCTCGCAGCCCTGTTACCACAAGTACAAGGCCTTGGCTGAGCAGGCAGTAATTTGATATCAAATGGGGTTCTTATTGAACAGATGCAATGAAATAGGGAAGAGTTTTATGTTGTGTTAGTCAACTAGATGCTTTTTATTAGCATTTGTTAGGATGAGGCATAACTGAATGCAGGGTATGCTTTAGCGAAAGCCTGGCCCTTTGGAAAGAGGGTAATTAGGCAGCTAAGAGCTTGGGAATAGGAGCTAGGCCACACATGGTAAGTGTACCTCAATTCACTCTTTCCTTCTTCTGGGAACTGCCTCTGCGGAGGAGGTCAAGGAGGAAACTTGGGGGATAGCCCACTTTGCCTGGGGATGAAACTCCTCCTTGTCTCATTCTCCAGGTGTTAATTTGACAAATCACAAAGGCCTCTTGGAAAGTAAACCATCTATACAGGCACACATTGTTCTTTCTTTTGGACTGGGTGTATCAGGCTGTCAGTCATGGAAATAATGTTAGATTTTTGACTGATTTATTTTTGTGGATCATGGAGCTTCCTAGGAAAGGTGGTATGAAAGAAAGTAAAAGTCCTAGTTCTTAGTTCTGGCCGGTTAACAAATGTGCACTAACATGTATTTCTCAAAGCTGGCCTCTACCAAGGCCACAGTGATCACATAGTGGCTTCCCCATAGGGATGCCTCTGTTCCACCAGGGAAATGGATCCTAAGACTGCTGAAAAAGCCACCCAGAAATCTCTCTGCCATGCCAGACTTGTTTTGTAACACTAAGCTGTGAACTGTGTTATCCAGCTTGCTACTGTTCTGTTTAGGTTTCTTTGTTTTAAGATTTGTCTCCATTTCTCCTGAACTTACGCACTGTGACTGATGGACTGTTCTGCCTCATCTCCATGCACTTTTATCCTTTCTTATTATTAGATGCCCTAAGCCCTTTTCTCTTGAGATGCTTTTTCAAGTTGCATTTTTTTCTCTTCGTTTTCTATCAACTGGCAGGATTCAGCAAAAACCAAAGTGATAATCTTATTAGAATTCCCAATGCTTGGTGTGCATGTGAGTTTGTGGTGGGTGGTTTGCGTCTTTTTGCAGTGAACTCATGCCCTCTGGCCTGGATTTTCTCTGGTCATCTTCAGTTTGAAAACATCCCTAAAGCATAATTGGTTTGGATGGGGTAGAATTTGGCCAGTGCTAGGCCTTGGCAAACCTCCCCTCCTAAATAAATGTGGTGATAACTGACCACTGTAAGCTCTCTTGAGTCTTGATGAAGATTCAGGTGTGCATACCCTGTCTAGGCCACTCCTTAGCTTTATGAAGCCAGCCCACAAGTAGACATCAGAGCCTTCTTTTTCTCCAAACACAAAGTGTGTTTGCGAAGTGAGAATAGGGATCTATGTCAGGGATCTGTGTAAATTTCCCTTCTAAAAAAAGGAGGAATTAAGGTTTTGAGTACAGCAAACTGCACTAGCAAGCTGTCAGGTCTGTCTGTATTATCTACAAGGCAACTATCACTGGTGGGGGAGGAAAGGAATGACAGAGAAGAAATCATTCAGCTGGAGTTGCTATTCTGGTTGGAGTTGAAGGAGCCTATTCTTTTCCCAAACTATGGGAAAGGAAATTTCTTGATTTTGAGGATGAAAAAAGACTACACCTGCAGTGGAGATGTGACAAGAATTTCAAAATAGGGTCAAGAAAAATAACCCCCTCAGCAGCCTTGGGCTGGCATTTGAAATTGTCCATGGACTTTATTTTGCACTCCAGGACCAGGAGGTGGTAGCTGCCTGTATCCTGACAGCCTGTGTGTAAACCTGGAGCTAGATCTGCCCTGCTTGCAGCAGCTGTAGTGTCCCTTGGCCCTCCAATAGTGTATGTAGGACTAGCTGTGTCTTTGTCTGGCACCGTATGTGCAGACATATATATTTGAAGACTATTTCTGTGAGGGGAAAGGTTTCTTTACTTTTCTGGTTCTAATTCACTAATGAAAATCAAACATAACTTAACTCACAAGGGCAGCTTGGAGCATGCACAAAGGTCTTAAGGGTAGGTGTGAGAAGGGCAATGAACCAAATCCAAACACGGAAAACTAAATCTTCAGGGGTAAATTACTAAAACCAATCAGTATGCTAGCTGCAAGGGTTTTCTTGGATTGAGGTAGTCTTAATTCTGGCAGATGCAAGGAGCAGTTCAGTATTTCCTTTTTATTCCTGTTCAGCACTTGTTCTTCCAGAAAGCCCTGATTTGGTAAAGTCTTCTAGTACCACTGTTTTCTTTGGATAAAATTAACACATTTTATCCAATGTAAGATGTTTCCTATTGGATATTCTTGTTTGAGCTGTGTTGCTTGAATCCTCATTGGCAACAGGTGGTCAGTTGTCTTAATTTTGATCAATATAACTTATAATCATGTAACTTTTGTAATCAAAAGAGGTACTTGAAGCCACCAAGCCTCTTTAAAGGGAAAGGAGCACAACAGTACCAGATGAACCTGGGAGAACAATCTTGGAAGAGAAAACGGAAAAATCTTTATTAAGTCATGGAGCTTTTGTAGGAGATGAGTGTTCCCATGAGACCTGGTCACGCAGTTGCTATCTTATAGCTAAATGAGGAACATTTCAATGCAATGTTCATTTGTGTGCAACTCTCTTTGTGAAGCTTGAGGCAGATTGCTTGATCGTCCTTATGTACATTTCATACAAAATGCATTGATTTCAAAGCATCCATGGACAGCTGAAAGTATTATCACAGATAATGACATGAGGCAGAAACATATTTGGAAAATCCCATGGCTATGTTTCCCTTCATTTGTGCGATATGTTTCGTTTCATCCAAAGCTGTAAGGTTCCTTATCAAACTTTAAAATAAATAAATAGGTGTTTAAAATACCTTCTTTCTTCAAGGATGTCCCTGCTGGCATGAGTACTCTGGAGTGAGAGAGTTTACAGTTTATTTCCCTGCTTTATACATACCAATAAATATTTGACTTCCGAAAGTTCATGAAGAGTGAATACTAAAGAGTCAGGAGCACATCTGAACTGAATTCAGTCTTAAACATTGATGGTTATCCATGGAAATAAGTTTGTGGTATTTTTCTAGTTCTTGGAATAATAATTTAAAAAAAAAGGGCAGTCTTAAATTCATTACCAATTTTCTTTTTAATATTTCTGTTTCTGCATGCAATTTCCCTATTGCTTTTCTCCTTGGTACCACTCCTAAAGTTTTATCCTCATCAGTAGTGCTAAAATACTGAGGTGACAAAACTGGACAGCACTTGGCTTTCCACTTTTAAGTGCTCTCTGTGAGTAGTGTAGCCTGTGGCGTTCACTGTTTTGATAGCTGTTAGATCACATTACCCGTCTATCTCCTGGCATTGTAGTTGTAACCTGGCACATCGGCTATTTCAATGCTATTTCCCTTCACTACCTGGCACAGGTCATACATTTTTATATACTGAATTATTTATGGACTCATAATTATTTAGCATCAATATGTCAATGTTAAAATACTCCTGTTGGCCATAAAGGAGCAAAATCTTTCTTTAATTAAAATTACACAGTCTATGTCAACTTTCCTTGGACACAACCTTTTAAAACTGAACAGGGAGTTTGAATTCCATCCTACCAAATACCTGTGTTTTAAGCAAAGACTAAATACAGAGCTTTCTTTCAGTGAGACTAGTCTTGGAAGCCAATAATTTTATGTGTTTTAGGGAGGTTTATGTTATACTGGGGAGTTTACAATGGACTTCATTGAACTGTAGACCACAGTGGCAGTATTTTTTTTATAAGCAGCTCCTAATAAGAAGGAAGCAGCGTATAATTCAGACTGTCAGTGGTCCTGTCTAAAGACAAAAGCTTAAGATCCTCAATGATAGTTTGAAAATCTGCTGAATCTTGAGGGCAAAGTGGTAATGAAGGTAGTAGACTAGTTTGTTTTAAATAATGCACAGCTGTCCTTTTCAAAAAAACATTGCATCATTTGGCATAGTAGAAATACACTGAACCACCATATAATTTAATTACACGACCACCCTGCAAGTTCCATGAGCCACACTCAGTCCTGGCATAAGCGGGTGCAAATCCCTCTGGGAATTGCACCCGCTTATGCCAAAGCTAAATTTGATCCACTGGTTTTTTCCCTTCTCCCTGAAAGCTGGAAGGTATGGAGATCCACTTCATACTGTGCTGTTCTTGGAGCTATTAGCTTTTTTCCACACACAGAGCAGCTCTATGCTTGATGTTGAACTGACTTTTGTTACAGTTTCCAGGAGAAAAACAAACAAAAATGTCTCTTGAATGCAACAGACAAAGGCACTTGTTAAGCATTTGAGATTATCATAATCAGAAAACAAACTCTGTCACTTTCTAAGGCACGTCTGCCATGGAAACAGTGCCCAGCAGAGACAGAGATCACAGAATCACAGAATGAACAAAATTGGAAAAGAACATAGAGACCATCGAGTCCAACCTATTACCAACCTATTACCCAACACCATCCCATCATCTAAATCATGGCACTAAGTACATCATGGCCCTTTGTAGAGAGGGACCAGAATAGATCAACCATCTATTACATGTTTAGCAAGACTGCTCACTTGATGACATGCCTGTCATACATAGCTTTCCAACTCATTCTTAAAGAAGTAATTAAGTGCGTATTTGCTATGATCTTTACTTTATTCAAGGTGAGAGCTGCCATTCTTGAGTGGCTTTCACTTCTTGAGCAGTTTCCTTTGACAGGAAAAAAAATTCTCTGAGAAACTTTCCACATGCCCCATGCTTCTGCCATATAACTCTCCCAGTGACTTTTTTATTTCTACCTTGTAATACCTGCAAGTTAACTGAACCTTTAAGGCTTCTCTTAAAGAAATCTAGAGGGCTTTGTTCCACATGGAGAAAAAGACATCTCAGAACAATAAGAACAGTAAAATCTTTGGGAGGTGGGTCTGCTGAAGGGGGATGCTTTTATTGACACTCTTTTAAACTAAAAAACCTCCACCTCCTTCAGGTTAATGACTTGCTGTACTCACGTGAATGTGTGCAGTCCCACACTGACCAGAGTTGGCACAGAGCACTGTAGAAGGTACAGGGAAGATGATTTCAAGTGTTCAGTCTTGCAGGACATACTGAATAGCTTTGGCTCACTCCAATCAGCCACAGCAAGACAGCATGTGCACGCCAGACAGAAGGACATAACCCTGACTTTCTCATTTCCATAACTTTATTTTAAATACTTGACTGAGATAGAAATCCAGCAAGACTTACATATGATGTATTCTGTGAGCAACAGCTAGTGTCAGGAGAAGCCTTGTTCTTTCCAAACACTGAGAAACAAGAATCACTGTTGAGTACAGAGACAATAAAAGGCAAAAAAACACTTCAAACAAGTACCCAAAGTTTTTAAAATAGGCACGTAGTCATGACCTTCCTACAATTCGACAGACATGTGCACGCACACACCAGCCTTTAACTTCAATGGGAATTGCTCACATGTGTCTTTGGACAGATCTTGTCCCTAAACTGATTTATGACTGAAGGAAACTTGGGCTCTGATTCAGGTTCAAGTCAGGTTCAGTGTGGAAAATCCTGAACTTGGAGTCAGACCCTAAAGCAACCCTTTAAAGAGGCAAACAAACAGACCAGACCAGCTTTTCTCCTTAGTTAGGGCTCTCCAGCCTTGTGCTGGGTCTAGCACGCCCCTCTGTCTCCCTCCAAACTGAAACACAATTATTTTTAAAGGGATCTTTATTCCACCCAGGAGAATATAACAGGCAATTGGCTAGCGATGGTGCCTTGGAGCTCAGCCACCTGGGGCAAGTGTGAGACTGAACATGGAGGGAAAAGGAGAGAGCAGCAAGTGATGGAGAGACCCTTTTGCTGCAAGAGCCTGGGAGATTCATCCCAGAGAACTCCCAGAGGCTCAAATCTCTTCTGCTTAAAGGAGCCAATATCATGATGTTTAAACTAAATAGGCTGAAGTTGCTCGTTCATTTGTGAGGGGTTTTTGTTGGGGCTTTTTTTGTTTGTTTGTTTTATTTTGCTATTTTTACCACAAGTAGATGTCATCATGCACTTATTTCAGTATTGCCTGTCCTGCTGACAGTGAGGAATGCACTTCTGTGATGATTGTGCATGACTGGGCAGAGATTGGACTTTGACCGTTTTTTCCCAAACAACTGTGGCCTGTCCTTTTCCTGACAAAACAGTGAGGGTACTTAAATTAGATTTATCTGCTTCTCTTCCTAGAGCATGTTGCTCGCTCTTGGTGAAAACTGCTAGGTAACCGAATTAAAATGCAGTATGCTGTTACAACTAAGGGCATCCAATTAAAATTCATCCTACCACAAATCCCAACACAACCAAAAAACCAGAAGGAGTTCAACTTGTCACTGACTGAGGAGTCATGTCAATCTCAAACCCAGGTTTCATCTGTGTTTGAAAGCCTATCCTGCTCCATCAGGCTGACATCCATGCCAGGGTACCAGCAAGCACAGTCTTGTTTTGGATAATATATTTTCCTATTGAATAAAATCTTGCAATACTTACATTCAGATGTTTGTTGTTGTTCAGTTGTTCAGCCTATAGGCACTGTTCAGGCTGAAAAACAGTTTGGGGTACTTAACCAAAAAGACCTCTCTTCTCAAAAGATCTGGATTTCAAACAAAATACAGATGTGTATCTCATTTGGAAGCACATCGCTCCTGTGATTCCGAACGCAGGTGGAATCAGTCTATCTCTAGATTTCCAAACACTTGTACCCCTCAAAAATTACCTAGTTTTGAAAGAAATCAACCACCTGTAACATCTACTTGACAATAAGTCTTAAAGGATTTCTTATGGCCAATCTGTGCTTTTCCCAGCTGCCTACTGATGTCATGGAGCCAAATATTTGCTAAAGATCACTCTTTAGCATATTCTTGTTTTTCTGAAAGGTTCTCAATCTGTCTGTGAAAAGTATACGAGCAGCTTGACTACACATTACTCCTGAATTTCAATGTTTCTGTCATTTCAGAGGCATTGGACATCAACTGCATACTCAGCTTTTAAGGCAGTGTGCTGAGTCGTTCCTTCTTCTGCAAAGTAATCCAAGTGTTCAAATAAGAATTATTCATTCCCATTAAAGAGCTAGGGAAGGAGACGAAACAAAGCACTAGGTATTTGCAGCTGACCTTGGGCAACATGGAGAAAGGGGATTTTGAAGGTGGTTCTAGACTTTATTGCAAGATGTCCTCTAAGAGTGGCTTTGCTGCAGTCTGCTGATAACTGCCCAGACATGGTGCAAAGCTACCTCAGCCTGACAGTGCGCCCAGCAGCAGGTATGGATGTAGACACAGGAGCTCCTGGCACTGCTTTGAGTCTTAAATGCTTAACCAGGACACCACTCTGCCTATTGCACTCTGCCTGAGCAGTGCAGAGGGGCTGGACCTGCAAACTGGTTCATAAAGCAGAAAAGGTTTTCAAAGCACCAGGGGACACTTAAGCAGTTACCTTTCAACAACACCTTTGAAAAATCTCTCTTAACTAAGCCAGAACTTAACAAAAGCACAAGGTGTTTTTCAATTTGGAATCTGCCCTCTTTGGGCAACGAAGGGTGTTTGCTAAAAAGCCACCCACCATTTCAGACTTGATGCTGCAACCTCTTAATGAATAATGTTTAACAGTGTGAATTTTATTATTTTGGCTTTGAGGGCTCTAAAAGGCTCCAAGTTCATAGACAAAACCTTCCAAAATACCCAGTGAAAGTGCAAAACTAGAATTATCTTTGCATTCAGTGCACCCCTGAAATTTACTAGCTGTTTATATTGCTAACAGCTACTGCTGGGAGAAGCCCTATAAATAATCTTGACAATGTGTGGTTTTTTAGGGTGAAAAGCATTGTGTGAATAATGATCCATTTCTAGCCTAGAGCTATGTGAGATTTCTGCTTGCTATTTCTTACTGTGTTTATCCAAGATAAACTACCTCTGAGAGTTGGGTAAAAGAGGGAGGGGTATGTTCCTGTTAATGTTGAGGTAAGGTGGGGCCAAATTTTTCATTATATAGGCAAAGGTTGAATGTAAATAAGTCTTCCAGGCCAGCAAGCTTCAGTCCAAAACCCTGGAAGTTTATTTGTGACACATGTCGTTTTCAAGGAATACAGGGGAGATACACCAATTTCTCTATATACAGTAGATTCTTCACCCTAGAAGCTCACATACTTTCCTGAAATAGTCCCATATGGGGTTTATTATAATTCTTGTGTGATTTCTGGTTAAAAACTAGCTTGTCAACATGACCAGGCCACCTCAAACAGATCTTAGTATATTTTTCTCTGGTAAGAGAGGCAACCAAGGGAGAAAAAAGAAGATATAGAAGAATATTATGGGTTTTTGAGGTTTGTTTGCTGTACCTCTGAGAATAGAGGTCACAGGAAGTGTTGTAGGTTGGAAAGG
>VYZS01102138.1:0-10254 GCA_013400695.1 Neodrepanis coruscans | reverse complement strand
CAAATCGTTCCCAGTTGCATATCTTTCCTGGGACAGATAGAAAGTGCCAGGAAGTCTGGAATCATAATTTAGGTGCCTTGATCAGGTAGAATGAATTTGGGCTGAGGCATGTAACTTTTAGGCAAATGTGAGTTTTCAAAAAAGTGTCAATCCCATTAATTCTGAATGTCTTGGAGAAGCAGATGTGAAGTACTTCACAATTTACAAGTTCACAACTTTTTTGTCTCCCCCAACAGAGACTGCTATTGACCTCTCTGAGACACATGACAGCGAACCTGTGTTTACAAAACTGCGCAATCCAAGCACAGGCAAGTTCTGGAATTGTGACACATTGATATTCTGGTTGATTCCCTCCACCACCCAAAGATTCATATTTTGCAAAGCTGAAATAATGATGATTGTACAAGTCTTGTGTGCCAAAGATATTGCTAGTGATGCCAGATAGTCAATGCTGTGCAAACATTTAGGATTCCTTTTATAATTTTAATTGGTTGAACTATTTATTCATCAGGAATATTGGCAGCAGAAAAAAAGGGGTGTAATTTAAGTTCTGCTTTTAAGTGCATTAGTTTTGGGGAGTTTACAGTGTTGGGTGTTGAGTCTGGATGATTTTTTTAATCCAAATTTAGCTTCATAGCATTCATCTTATACTATAAAATAAGTAGAAGAAGTAATTCTGTTATACTTACCAATCTTTTTGATTCTTTTATTTTTAAATCTGATTTTCTTTCCCTGGTCCAAGTCATGGTGTCTCTTTTCGCCTTAACAGAGGATGATTTTGAATTCAAAATACATTGGGAAGACCAGCCAATGCAGGTGATAAAATGACACCACCATCCCACAGTTGCTTTCTTCTAGTCAGATTGTTGTTTTTGTCAAGGATTTGTTAGTATGTGAGTAATTAATATTTGGAGTATGAAATACTGCAACAGGAACTTGCAGTATGGTTTTGTTAGGGGTAGCATATCTTGTTTGAAAAACGTGTTTCATGCTGAGTTTTTTTCTTTGCTTAAGCTCCTTTGTTTTCTGTAGATTTAAGTTCTATGTTTTTGGTTTGAAATTGACTGCTTGTATTCATATGCATTTACATACACTTGTATGTGTAACTGATGTCTTCAGATACATTTCAATATCACAATATAGTAACTATACTTGTTTTTGAAAGAGGAAAATAATTAAAAATAATAATACAGAATGTGAGATCACTTATTCATCATGTTACCTGGTTTTGATTGTTCAGATTTAGTGGGAATATAAAGCCACATTTATTACCACCTGTGTTATTATTTCCTGCTTCTTGCTTCCTATCATATTGGCTTTATAATTTGTTACATTTTTAAAAGCGTAAATGCTAATTTGTTTTTCTCTGTATGAGAAGAGATCAGTTTACCTTGTAGAATCAGAGATCTCAGTAAAGTTTTCTGGGGAAAACATAAAGTGCAATGGTTGCCTGGGTGTGCTCTTTTCGAATTTACAGGAGTTTATTTATAGACCTGCATACACTTTCAGTTATGTAGCCTATTATAAATCTAGGGTCTGAAAATGGAAGGACTGAGAACATATTATTAATGTATTTACCTTACATTTGAGTCCCAACAGATGAATTGTTGATGTGAGATATTGTATAAATACACACTGAAGGACTTGGCACAATATAGAATTCATGCTAACCAATTTAATAAATAAAAGTATGCTTGGTTCTTTATCTTTCTATCTTTCTATCTTCTGTCTTTTGCAAAGACTATAAACTGCAATTCAGAAGTACATCACAATGTACATCACAATTCAATCGCAATTCAGAGTCATCACAAGAAGCACTGGTAAAGTGAGCAAAGCTGCAGGGATTCTCTCTCCATCCCTTAGCGCTTCTGTCTAACAATACTGTTGGGAATCTGTGCTGACTGTCCTTCTGACATTATGACATAAATGAAAGAGCTGTAGTTAGGCAATAAGAAGGGTCCTTTTCCCAAGATTTTGTAGCTCACCACAGTACTTGGAAAGCATGCTCACTCATAAGAGTCTTAAGTTGTTCAGTCAGCACTTCTGTGACTAGTTTGATATCTGGTGCTGATCAAACTGTGGTGTAGACCCTTGTTGAGGGTGCACATGGTAATGATTGAAACCTCTGCTCCCTNATCCAAGCACAGGCAAGTTCTGGAATTGTGACACATTGATATTCTGGTTGATTCCCTCCACCACCCAAAGATTCATATTTTGCAAAGCTGAAATAATGATGATTGTACAAGTCTTGTGTGCCAAAGATATTGCTAGTGATGCCAGATAGTCAATGCTGTGCAAACATTTAGGATTCCTTTTATAATTTTAATTGGTTGAACTATTTATTCATCAGGAATATTGGCAGCAGAAAAAAAGGGGTGTAATTTAAGTTCTGCTTTTAAGTGCATTAGTTTTGGGGAGTTTACAGTGTTGGGTGTTGAGTCTGGATGATTTTTTTAATCCAAATTTAGCTTCATAGCATTCATCTTATACTATAAAATAAGTAGAAGAAGTAATTCTGTTATACTTACCAATCTTTTTGATTCTTTTATTTTTAAATCTGATTTTCTTTCCCTGGTCCAAGTCATGGTGTCTCTTTTCGCCTTAACAGAGGATGATTTTGAATTCAAAATACATTGGGAAGACCAGCCAATGCAGGTGATAAAATGACACCACCATCCCACAGTTGCTTTCTTCTAGTCAGATTGTTGTTTTTGTCAAGGATTTGTTAGTATGTGAGTAATTAATATTTGGAGTATGAAATACTGCAACAGGAACTTGCAGTATGGTTTTGTTAGGGGTAGCATATCTTGTTTGAAAAACGTGTTTCATGCTGAGTTTTTTTCTTTGCTTAAGCTCCTTTGTTTTCTGTAGATTTAAGTTCTATGTTTTTGGTTTGAAATTGACTGCTTGTTGCAATTCAGAAGTACATCACAATGTACATCACAATTCAATCGCAATTCAGAGTCATCACAAGAAGCACTGGTAAAGTGAGCAAAGCTGCAGGGATTCTCTCTCCATCCCTTAGCGCTTCTGTCTAACAATACTGTTGGGAATCTGTGCTGACTGTCCTTCTGACATTATGACATAAATGAAAGAGCTGTAGTTAGGCAATAAGAAGGGTCCTTTTCCCAAGATTTTGTAGCTCACCACAGTACTTGGAAAGCATGCTCACTCATAAGAGTCTTAAGTTGTTCAGTCAGCACTTCTGTGACTAGTTTGATATCTGGTGCTGATCAAACTGTGGTGTAGACCCTTGTTGAGGGTGCACATGGTAATGATTGAAACCTCTGCTCCCTCTTACATCTACTCTTTGCTCTTCTCCTCTCCTTCCCTCCCCTAAAGAAAAATTACCAGAGAACTGAAATTATATCCTTAAGTGAGGTTAAACATCTGGTCAGCCTTTTGGATAAAGGGGGGAAAAATGCATTATCAGTAATTTTTGGGAAGTGATGTGTCTGCCCATTTTAGCTGACCTCCTTCTGCACCTGGGGGTGTCTGCAGACTGAGAAGAGCAGTGCTGATGTCAGCTCACAGGGTTTACACTGAGAACGTTCTGAGCCAGCCCATGATCTGCAAGTCGGTGCCGCTTTGCAATGTTTTTTTGTGTTTTTTTTGGCAGGACAGCCATGTCATAGTTGATCTTGTTTCTTGAAGATGGATTGATAACCAAGACAGGTCTAGTCCAGCCAATGGACCCAGCGGACCATATTTCAGTGGCCCACATTTCAGTTCTGGCAACTTCCCATTTTAGATAAGGAAAACGCCAATCCTGTTTGCAATGTGTTTGTCACCTTTTCGTTGTAACCCAAAACTAATGTGAAACAGCAGATGTGTGCTATGGAGTGACCTAAAATAAAGCTTAACTTTTCCTTTCTAAACTATCAAGATAAAAAGGAATTTCTTCTAGCTTCCTTTTTCACTTTTTATGTCTACCTATACTGAGTCATCACAATCCATTTTGATGCACAAAAATCCCACTTTTTTTCCCCTAACCCAGAGTCTGATATCTTGAAGACAAACGTGAAGGAAGAAGATGGAATTTTCTAGTTTTCTACCTTCTTCTTCCAGTACAGAAAAAAACTTGTTCAGTGATTTTGATTTGAGTTTGGATCAAAGGGTTTGTGTTGTAAGATGAACTATTCACACGTCTTATTTATTGATTCAAATTCAGTTTCGTTTATAGAGCTGGTAAGTGAACATCTGTATATAATAGTGTTTTTTGTCTGAGCTTTCTTTGTAGTGAGTTTATGTAGAATGTGTGTATGTTTGTGTGTCTCTATGTATATAAGGCACATTCTTCAGACATATTGGGTATTCTTTTGATTTTTGTGAAAGCTTACAAACACAAACCAGATTTCTTTTCAACAGGGGAAGCAACCCTTTACTTATTCAATAGTGGTGCACAGCAGCTGTTTGAAGTAAAAGCTTTCCATGAGGAATGTCGTTCTTGGTTTATAGGTCAGACTGTTCAACAAGGTGAGTTGCATGATGTATACTTCCCCAATTTTGACTAATGTTTGTACATATACCTTCCCTCTCTCTTCTAGTGAATTTACAGGTGCTTTTCCTAGTTTTTTGAGGCATGCTAAATCATATCTGTACCTTCTGATAGTCTCATTTGCCATATGAATTTAACCAGGGTGGGGGTCTTTGTCAGTTCCCTTTAAAAAGTTGCCTTCCACAGCCGCAATTCAAGATGTTCAGTTTCCTTTTTTTTTTTTTGAGGGTAGGCAGGAGTAATTCCATTGTATTTAAACTGAAGTGCCATTAAATACTTAGCTTGCCTTGTCAATCACACTAGCAAGTCCTTAGTGTAAGTAAATATGTATTATCCTATGGGAAAGAGAAAGGACTGGAATGGCTTAGCTAGCTAAGCAAAGTTAGAGCTCCAAGCGTTGGAATGTATGATCTTGCTTTCTTTTAATTACCTCTGTAGTCCACTATGTGAGTGCTGGGATCTCAGGATAGGCCTGCTGTCTGAAGTTGTCCTTTCAATGTTTTGTCTCAAGTAAGCTTGTCTGTATCATCCTGGACATTTTTCTGATCCTACTCGCCTTTCTGAAAATAAGGAGGAAACTTATGTAATGGTTTGTGATGATTTTAACAATCCTTTTTCAGTAAGGATGTCACTGTAGTAGAGTTCCTCTGCCAGCATGTCCACAGACCAATAAGTATTAATTCAGGAGATTAAAGTATATTTATTTTGTTCCTTTTCATTAGAAAATAGACCATTTGTAGTAATAAATAAAAGCAACCATACCAGATATATGCCTTCTTTAATAGTAATATCCCAAAATTGTGCTAACTTTTAAACATCCTCTTCAGGCACATAAAGCAATGCAAGCAGTATGTCTGTGAGCTTTCCCTTGTTCCATCTTGGGGGTGAGCCAGCAGACTGAGTCTGCTCCCTTCTCCCAATTATGTCCACATTGTATTCTCCATCTCCCTTTCTAACGTTTCTTTTTTGTCCCTTGGGAAGCAGTTGCCTTAAGGAATCATGGTCCCAGTTTTCTTTGAAAGGTACAGGAAAAAATTGTTCCTGAATGTTAGAGCAACTTCATCTCTGAAACAGTCAGAAGAACAATATGAAAAAGCTGTGTGTTTGCAGTTGAAGCAAATCATCTTGTAATCTGCAGAGAAGGGCAGAAGTCTTTATACACCTCTAGTGAGTCTGAACAAATGAAAGTAGCTCTTCCAGGAGGTTCGGTGGAAAACTCTTAAATGGAAGCTTTGACAAAGTGGCTAGTGGGATTTTTTCCTTCGAGTTTTGTTACCAAAACTTTCAGGTTTGTAAGTGATGCTTGCTTTGCCTCACACGGAACATCGTGTTAGTAATCCAGGTGTTGGGTTGGATATCAGCTTTGCCCAAACCACGTTCTTCCCACCTGATCTTTTGTTAGTTTTAGGGCCAACATAATAGGATTTCCTTTTCTTTAATTATCTTCATCATGTGATTTAAAACAAAAAGATTACATTTATTTTCTTTTGGTTGGCTAATTAATTTCAAATTGTCATCGATTATTTTGTCTTACTAGTGAATTTCCTTGGTGTTCCATTGTTTCCAGTTATCTGCAATTATACAAATAGCCTGACAAATGTCCTGCAATAAACTCCAAATGGGCAGAGGTGTCCGTTTCAATGGGAGACCAGGTTCTTCCTTTGTGTATAACTTTGAATGCAACATACTGAGCCATATTTTCTGCTCTCTTTATATTGTTTTATGGGGAGACTGCATGCAGATTATTCTCTTACAGATGAGGGGCAGCTCTAACTTAACTAGCTCTTGAAATTCTTTCTTGTCCTGCCTATCTCTTCTGACAGCAGTGTTGTCTTGCCCAGTGTTTGAGGTGGAGTATACTGAATCTCTCTGGTATCTCAAACTAAGTCTCCGAAATCTGCCAATAGAGGGCAGTTTAAATTTTGCTGTTTTTAATAAAGTCCAGAAAAAGGCAAAGGTCAGAGCATGTGAAGCCAGAAAACCTGAGGTAGAACTTTTACTTTGGTTTGACAAGGTTGAGAATTATGTTATCTCTGTATTTTTAATGTAAAATTACAAATAGAGTTTTCCTGTCCATTTTGTTAAAAAATACTTACTAGAAAAAAAATTCTCTTCGCACTGCTAAAAATTGTCCTAACCCCCAAAAAGGTCAATATATTGTGTCCCTTGGTACTAAGCTTAGTTTTACATATCTGTCACTTAGATGGGCGCCTGCTGTTCATTACACCAATGGACCCCTTATTTCTGATACTTTACTACCTCATAAAGGCAGACACAGAGGTAAGTGCTTTATTTTTTTGACTGGAATTCCCAAGAAAAAACATTGTTTCTGACTTTATTTCTGCAGAAGTTACATTAACGTTACAAAGAGTGGCTTCCATAATACTAAAAATTTAATTTGCTTTTAAAGCGGAGTTATCTTAGTACGTAGAAGTATTTTTTTGCATCAAGTTTTTTGGTCAGTAAATTATGTTCCAAGAGTCTGCTTGCAATCTCGACAAGCTCTAATCACCCACTTTTTTTAAGAGAAGCAGAGAATCTCTGCTGATCTTTTGGGAGAGCCTATCCCAAAACTATTGAATTTAAAATGATGATCTGTCATCAGAGTAAAACAAACCTAGTGCCCTTTCTGAGGCATCAGTAAATTCATGAAGGGAAAAAAGAAAGAACTGGGATGCTATGGAGGAGGAAGGAGGAGCATTTCTGTGGCAGTTTGAACTTGAAAGGAAAAACTGTCTTTTTTAGAAGCAGTATTTGTAGAGATGCTGTATCACAGAACAGCAATGAGATGATCAGGTATTCAACAGTTGGGCAATTAATAAATGGCTTCATTGATTTATCATGGGTGTCGTAAAACTTCATTAAAATTTCTGAAATACATCAAAAGGCACAGACAAAGTTACTGATCTATAAACTGGGAAGAGTTTATTGCAGCTTTATTTTTGTGTCTCGTAACCTTTTTGCCAGTATTATTGTGCCTATTCTTTTTTTAAGGAGAAAAAACTCTTAAATACTTTCTGGTTTTACTTTTTGTGTGTTTGTTTGGTATTTTTTTCTTGTTTTTATTGTGATTTAACAATAGTTGGTTACTTTTATTATTTTTAGTCTCTGATTGTCTAGCAAGAGAACTAATTAATAATGAAAGCAATATACCCAAATGGGCTTTTTTCGTGCTGACCAGTATAATGACTTCAAGCCCTGGCTCCTGAGACCATGCACACACGTAAGGATGAGGAGCTCACAGAGTGTTTGTACTAATGTGCTAAAGGATCTTTCCAAGACGAAGGCTGCCAGTTGTGCCAAACCATTCTGAATGATTATACATAGTTTGGCAATGGCAAAATTTGTTTGAGGTTCTGTCATGTGTGAGGCTATTTAAGTTGTGCCAAAATCACTTTATATCCCTACTCTGGCCAAACTGGAATTGACTCTGCAGAGGTGAAAGGTTAATACTATGTTCCAGAAGCTGCCCTGCTCCTCTGAGATTTATCTTTATGGAAGGAAAAGCAAAATTTCAATGGAAGTTATGACACTGGGTTTAATCCAACAGGTTTTAGTCTAAAACACCATTGGCACATGCTGAATACTGTGTCTTATGTCATCTTCCAAAAAATCTTGCTATACTTCACGTTAGTTTCTCCCCATGTTGTTTTAAATTTGGTCTTTTAAGTGCAGTATTTGAAGAGTTCAGCATTTTGCAGGTTTGAAATAAATATTTATAGCCCTCTTTGTAATCAATTTCTGAATGTGTCATGTGATACCATTCAAAAGACGATCTCCTTTAAATCCTTTATTTTCAAACTATGACCATTGTATGCATATATATTTCTACAAATGTGTAGTGTGTATACATGTCTTAACATTATAATAATGCTTTTGTAATCCCTTTGGTGTATTTCCAGCAGCAGGGAAAGTTCCAGCCACTTGATCAAGTTGTGCTAGACACAGAATACCCTAGCTGCCCATTGCTGCTGAAGTGTGTGAATGTTAAACAGTACATACAGCATGTAACAGAAGAAAAAGGTGAAAAAAGGGGAAGGGCGGGGGGCAGAAAAAAATCTGAATTTGTTAGTGTCATTTTATTATAGGAGAGATTTAAATACTGTTTTTTGCTTTACCAAAAACCCAAGGTGCTGAACACAGCTGTACTTCAAAACAGAAGCCAAGGCTTAGAAGTTGTCGTTGTAGTATTGTGAATAGTAACATGTGGATCTCAGATTATGTGCTGTAACTCTAAATACTTGTGCAGTCTTGTTGCTAGGTATAAAAGAAATGACAAACCGATCAGACCTGGCTTCTTGATGTTATTGTATATGTTGTGAACTTTCATTAACTTTGGATGAGAACTTTTCATCTCTCTAAATTCTTTATTCAGTGTAAGACGGTCTGGCATAGAAGAAGTTATCCTTTGTCCATTTGACTTTTTTCACCCTTTGTTGCAAAGAATTGAAACAATAAGTAGGAAAAAGCTGGAGCAGAGCAAATATGCTGCTGAGAAAGAAGAATACAAGTTTTCTAGCTTTGCTTAGTTTAGTGTTGTGGGTTTAAGCTCAAAAACTTAACTGTTTTAAAATAAAGAAGTTGATTAGGATGCATGTGTGGGAGAGAGAAAACCTTAGCAAAAAGTTAGCAAAGTATTGATTCTGTACATAGTTTTCTCAACCTTTGTTCAGAATTCCCTTTGGTGTGGGAGCTTTTATTTTGAGGACAACATAGGCTTTCTAGGGAAGGAAAAAAAGCGTCACGTAGTTTTTGCAAGTTTGCAGACCTGCAAAAGATGCAAGACCTCAGTTTTTATATTCAGTCTGTTAGAGCATTCCCCTTATGCTTATTGACTTCCTGATAGGGAATGGAGATTTACCTACATGTAGCTGGACATCTGCCGGAGGAGGTACAGCAATCTACCACCAAGTGCAAAACAGCTAAGCTGTCTGACCCTTCTGCATATAGAGCTTCTCCAAGTAATTGAGGTACACAAATTAAAAACTGGAAACAGTAGGAATTTGCTTTAACAAAGCAAACCACCCTTGGTTTTGATATATATAAGAAGAAATATTTAGGTAATCTACAGATAATTGAGAAGTGGCTAAGGAGAGCTGATGGAAGAATAGAAAGCCTGCTAAGTAGAAGACCAGACCTCTTCCTAGCTATATAGAACATTAAAGTGTGTGTAGGATGCAGAAGCTGTGAGTTTTTCTGAAAAATTTAGACACACAAGTTTAAGTATTTCCAATTGCATTTTAACTCTCGGGCAGGTCATGTTTCCATTGAAAATTATCACTTTTAACAAGAGAGCAGAAAATCTGGGGAGCCAGGCTGCTGTTACATTCTTGCTGGGACTGCGTTAGTGGAATTACGTGCTTCTATAAGCACATAAATATGGAATAATATACCAGATTTCTGAAAGAACCTTCAGAAAGCATTTAGTTATGTTTGGTATCATTGGGACCAAAGAACATTTTTGTTTGTGTGACTTCTGACTTTTGAGGCAGCTTCTTTAAGACAGGTGTGTCTGAACTGCTAAACTCCTTTTGCCTTTGTGTGAAGTGTAAGTACTTGCAGTAAAAAGTATTTTTAAGCTTTTTAGGAATTGCTGTGCCCTGCAACTTCTCTAACACTGGTTAAGTAGCTAGAGGTGAGAGAAGAACTATTAAACTTCTGTGAACAGAATCACTAAATTAAGATCATTAAGTCCAAGTTTCAACATAGCACTATCACTCTAACCCCTAAATTATATCCTCAAGTGCCACATCCAG
>VYZS01102135.1:8842-52159 GCA_013400695.1 Neodrepanis coruscans | reverse complement strand
GGGGCTGTGGGTGCAGCAGGGGGGCTGCTCACCTGCTGCCCCACACACACATCTCCCCAGCAATTTGCCCCCACAAGCCAAACATTGCTTTCAACTGTTTGTTTGTTTTTTAAAAAATATTTCTACTGGTCACAGATGAAAAACAAGACAACCCTCACTTCTTCCAAGACCATTTGATGACCTGATGATGTAATTTCAAAAGCCATCCAAGAGCAACTGAATATTTGAAGAGCTTCAGAATATAACTTCAAATCACTGTTGGCAAATCCACATACAGGAAAATTAGTATATTACTATCCTCAAAGACATTAGACAGAGCAAGCACCACCTATTTAAGCCACTGAAAATACCGTCACAGCCGCTACAAGACTGACTGTTCTGCTCAGATTGCATCCCACATACTTTAATACTGAAATGATATATTCCTTGTCCTGTTTTTATTCAGAAATTGAGAGGGAGAGTAGACCTGGCTTTTAGAAATTCTCTTGTTTCAGAACTGCTGTCACATGTTGGATTTTCAAGTCTTTTCATCTTTCGAAATATTCCAATTGATCTCCATTGCAAGATTTCTCCAGAAGGAAGAAAACCTGTACTTGCTGCTTCTAAACTGCTTTCATTTCCATCCAGGTACCTGTCTTTAGCCAACACAAGCCTCAAAAGTTTTGGTTCCGTACAAACCTGCTTCAGACCTTCTGCAGAATCTAGAAAAAAATCAGGACCTGTGGACCTTCCACCTCAGCAGGTTTGGGCTAGAAAAATACTGTGGCATTTATTAACACTGAGGCGTTTTCCTCTTTCAGACTACTTGCTCACTAAAATACAAAGGTTTCTTTTCAAATTCATTCATACACAGGCATATCCTCTCATTCCAAGATGAAAATATCCAAACTTGACATCTCATTTACTTGCCAATGAGTAAACCTTAGGAAGGGTTGCAAGTTTGATCTGATTCAGGGGAGGGGAGGTCCTGTAAGTGCCCAGCTCATCAGGATACTAAGTTATGTGCAACTTTCTTCTTCTTAGATAACTTGCTGAGAGTCAGTGACATGATCTGGGAACTTAAGAGCTTACTTTCACCAGCTTCTCTCTCATAGATGGTCTACAAAAAGACACACATTTCTATTTTAGCAGTTATTTGTCTAATATTTTTCCCCTTAACTAAATAGGAAGATTTCACTTCCTTCCCTTCAAGCCTTCCCCTCAATTGTTATCTGGCTACCAGCAAAGATCTGTGAGAAAGTGTCTCAGAAATAGAGATTTCTGGCATGCCACCTGTTCATAACTCAAATACACAGAACTATATATAAATACATGACATGGAACAAAAATACACACACATGAGGATACTGGGTGGATTATTAAATGCATTCAGCATGCTCCCTCTGAAGTCAATGAAAACCCAGCTCAGGGCTTCTGATGAGAGTAAATATGGTGAGGAAAACATACGCATTAGAAAGGCAGAACTGGAGCACAAGCCAGCTTGGAGGAGGTACTTTTCCTGTGTACAGCATTGCATCCCTGCTGTGAAGGCTCGAAGAGTTCATAGGGCAGGATGTCCCAAGCTTTCCAGATGTGTGTCAGAGCCCAGAGAGGGTCTGATGGACTTCTCTCTGCCCCGCGCTGATCTCTGCAGGAACAGCAACAATTGACCTTCCAAATGTCCCTTCTCCACTAAGATGTGGATTTTAACCTCCTTTTAATGAGAGCTAGCATCTGGAAACAAGGAAGAGCAGCCAGCATCATGGCAACAGGCCAGCTCTGCTGCAGGCACCCCCAGCAAGCTTGTACAAGAGCATCCATGGGCTACTGTTGGCAGATGGCTTTGGGACAAAATTGTAGTTGCTGCCCTTGCCTTTTTCCCCAATGCCACAATCGTCTGTTTGTTCACTGTCTTGTGGTGGGACACTTGGGCATGTTGTTTTTGAAGCTGGACTGGTACATTTTCATGCTGCTTTCTCACCCACGCTGTCCCTTGCATATACATCTACAGTGCAGAAGGGATGCTTAGTGCTAACCAGGACAATGAAAACTGGTCAAGAGATCCCACGGATGAATGCAGCCTGCCACAGCACAGAACTCACTCTGGCTGGCACATGCAGATATCTGAAAGTTTGTTCTTTCACAGCAGGATTTTAAGATGATCCTCTGAGTTCAGACAAAATGACAAACTCATTTACATGTAAATTGCTTTCGTAGCTTTGCAGAAAGGAAGGTTCTGCAGAGCAGTGTTGGACCCTGCATTTGGCCTGCCTTAAATTATAATATAAAAACAATTATAATAGTACAAAACTACTTTGTACACAAAGCACGCCATCCCCTGCAAACTCTGGCATGCTTCGGTAGGTCCTACAGCCCTCTAGTCAATAATCACCCTCTCTGCACAGAGAGACATTGAGTGACTTGCCTGAGGCCACAGAGGAATTCTGTAGCAAGTCCAAGGAAAGCTGTGTGGCTCCTAGCTCTGCTTCTTGACCAACATTAACCATCCTCGAATATATGCAAAAAACATCAAAGCTGGCTGTGCCAGGAAGAAATTAAATCAGAAAACAAACAGAAAACTAGCCTTGGGGTATTGTGAGGCCTCCTGGACTTTGCTGTTTGATCAGGGGAGTTAAGTGTTAAAAGCTTTTGTTATAGTTGTATTATGATCACACAGCAATTGTGCATAAACCTTCAAGTTATCTCGTAGGCAGAAAGGGGTGGAAGGAAAGTTGCATCTCTGCTGACAAGGAGTGAAGAGTTGTCACCACAATGGACAGAAGAAGGCTGGGGAATATGTATCAGAAAGAACCTGCAGCAGCAGCAGGGGGTAAAGCCTGCGGTGGTTTGCTGCAGCATATCCACAGGGCCAGCAACTCGATGCAGAGACACAACCTGGCACTGAAGAGACCGGCTTCTCTGCACGCCACATTTTGCTCCAAGAAGGAAGCCACAGGAATCTAGAGAGAGAGTGTTTTCAAACTGATTTTGATGTTTTACAGTTCAAACCTATCTGAAAGGAGGAATGTCAGCAACAAGAGCCACCACAGCGAGTCTAGAGGGGAAAACAGAGCTGCATTAGGGCACAACCCTGCTGGAACAAGGAGAATAGTTGGCTTTATTGAGGCTGAGTCTCCTCTCCGCTATGCCAGGGCAGGGGAGATCTCCACTTCATATGCTTTTAAGCAGCCCCCTGGATTCTGTAGAGCTGCTGAAGTTGTCCCTGTGAACAAATGATCCTTTCTATCTTCTCAAATTCTGTACAATAGCAAGGAAAAAATACTTGACAGTATCTCTTTAAAGATAAACACACTGTAAACAGGAGATCTCCCCCGCCCCGGTAGCTTTCTTCCTCCTGCTTGTGCAAAACCAGAGGTTGCGACCTTCCCTGGGGTTCAGGCACAAGGACAGGATGCATGAGAATAAAGTTGCCTCTGTTTGCAGTGATACCATAGCTAATAGCACCAAGACCAACACTTAAAACATGCCTAATTTGAGGGCAGGGAGGATCTGCGTTTGTTTTTCTTGACTGAACTAGAAAGTTCATCTTTAAATCTGTTCAGCTTCAAGCATGTGAGCTTTTGGCCTCCTTTAAACAGGGGAAATACCATTCTGTTTCTGAAAAGAAAAAAAAAATAGCACATGGAAGAACAGTTCTGCAGTCAGTAAAAGTTTGGCTAACAAAAGGACTCCAGAGTCACGTAAAGAACATTTAATCCATGGATTATAGGCTCGCACCTGGCAGAAATGTATGTGTAAATACAGGCGTGCAGAGAGTCTACACCCTGAGCTAAGGCAGAGGGGGGTTCTGCAGCTAGGAGAGAGAAAGGATTCTTACTACTAATTTTCATAGTTAAATATTTCTCACTCACACTCACACATACGCAGGCTGTTCCCAGAGAGTTCAGCCTTGGGAAGGATAAAAGAAAGGGCTCAGTTCGGTCTGGGCTGGTGCTGAGTAGCTCCTCTTCTGTTTGCAGTGGTTGTGCAGCAAACTCTTTTTATTTGCAGGCAGAGTTTTTACTGCATTAATTATCCTGTGAGTCACTGGGTAATGGACAGTAACTTGGCTCTCCCAGTTGTTAGAAGAGTGTAATTCAGCTTTAATGCAGCGGGTTGTCGAACACGGCATCTGGCAAGATGGAAACTTTCAGTTTCTTTTCAGGCCAGCTGTACTCCTTTGGAAGTTTAAACTGTAAGACAGTAAAGAGAATCAGTTAATGCATATTGCTGCAACCTGTGCAGAAAAACCAAAACTGTTGCAAAGGCAGGCAGCCCCATGTTATTATTGTTTTTTAAAACAAGAGGCCTAAGAAAACATTTCCACATCAGTATGTTTTGGACAGGAGTGGACATTAGATAATGTGGCCTGTGCCTCAGCTGCCAAAGTAAAGTTCTGAACTTTCAGCTCAAGCACTGTTTATTTCATCAGATGAATTCTGGAGGGTTTCTGCCACCACCACCATTTCCCCTTCCCAACTTCTCTGAAGATTTGCAGCATACCTAACCGTGTTCCTTTACTTCCACCCACCATGGCCCCCAGAGGTGCCATCTGCTTTAAAAGGAGACTTAACGCAGCTTTCAAACCCCTGCTCATTCAGGGTGGGAGGTAGGTGAACAGCACAGCTCTGCTGTGGGCAGGCTTGCAAATGGCCACCACCTCCAGGAGGACAAACTATTGCCCTGGCTGGGGAGAGCTGCTGTGACAGCACAGCTTCACAGAGCCCGTACAGAGCCTCATGTTCACACAAGCACTCAGCCGCTCAGGCTGTTTTGCAAACACTGGTTCAAGCACAGAGAACAGAGATTTTTTTGCCCCAGTCTGGTTTACACAGCACTGACTCTGGCCAATGTTTCCCAAACAAGGCAAATGCACTGGTCCCATCCTGATGCCACTCCAGGGCACCTCACCTTAGGCTATGAAGTCACTCCAAGATCTCTGATTTGGAACACAACCATGCAGGGACAGAGCTCCAATGAGCCTTATCACCAACCCTTCTCAACCACATGTGACCAGTGCCCATGTAATCACCTAAGTCTCTCAAACACAGCTCTGTGGGGGGTGTGGGATGTTAAGGGTGGAATCTCTTAGGCTACAAATTTGCCCCATCCAGAGCTGAATGGCAACCAGCTCTACATAGGCATTTTACACAATCCCAGCCTGAGGGTCCAAAACACCCTCTGGTAGCCAGTTTGCAGCTACCAGCTAACTCTGGAAGCTAGTTTGCAGGATCATTTTGTTTTTAAAACTCTGCTGCATCCATAGTGTTGCACTGCCTTGCACTGTGATAGTCCCTTACACCATGACAGGACTCACAGGGAAGAATCACACCAGGATCCAACACCACCAGTGACAATCTGACCTGGAGGTAGCTAATTCAGAATGGTTACAGATACAGTGGCCCTCTCCCTAGATCAAGGCCAGCAGCACCCAGGGGCTACATCTATTAGAGAGTTGGTACAAGGGGACAGCAACCTACAAATCATCCACCTTTATCCAATTACCTTTCTTCCCGTAAGCACATTGTTTCTGAAGGACATTAACACAGGCTCAGTGGCAGGTTCCTGCTAAAGGAGGTGCTCTCCAGCTGCCTGCCCCACAGCAGGGGTGGGTCTAACACGAATTTCCTCCTGACCTTGTTCCATTTGCAGCTGCCCATGAGGGTAATATGTAGCTGGTATCCATTGACCTTAGTATGCTGGGCTGGTGGTTCAGGGTCTGACCCATGATCTAGGGGCATGGCAGGAGGATTCTTCTGGATAGGGGTGACTGTAAACTCTCACTCTTTATCCTCTAGGAAACAAACAGCCCAAGTTCCATTTATGGTTGCTTTTTATAAAGTCAAGCCCTGTGTATAGCTTGCATCACATAACTTAGTGCCTCTGCACTGCCCGGGAGATTCTTCTGAGTTCACTGTCTAGGGCATGTGAAAAACATGCTAAAGATACTCAGACAGATTATTTCACTTAATTTCACTTAACACAGGTGTCTCTTTATGCAGCAAAGGAAAGACTCTCCTTGCAGCACTTCGTTCTACCACATGAATATCATCAGCAACAATCAAGGCTCCTGAGGAATGCCTTAAGTTGGCCCAGCTTGGGATCCTGTAAGTTACAAATCCTCGGAGGAATCTGGATGCTGAAAGATCACATTTCATCTCAAGTATTTTCCTTTTTATAAACAGCAGTGGTTCCAAAGCAATCCTCTTGGAGAAGTCATCCTTTGCATTTGTTTGTTTTTCACTATTTCATTTAGCAAAGTCACAGTAACTCGGAACCCAATACCCAGTTGCCACACCAGGAGCTGCCATGCTCTTTTCCTCTCAGCAGACACTGAAGGAACATGAGCTGTCCAAAGCCTTAACTAAAGGGCCTTCAAACAAAAGTGCTCCTGGGCTTCCATGTCGCTAGCAAAAATGAGCTTTGGATTAAGTTTAACTGGATAAAAGCTGGCCTGAAAGTCACTGCACAGCCAGCAGTGTGCTCTCCCCGCTCACACAGTGAAGAACACCCTGGCATTAAGTCAACTCTGGATTAAACAATTAGAGCCCTGAGATTTTCCTGGGGGGAGGGGAGTAGGGCAAGGGATGGGAGGGCTGCTCTATAAGCCAAGGAAAGTTTCTTTAGAGTCTGCAGGGAGCTGTAAAAAATGGGATTAAAAATATTACATGTCATTTCTGCCACTGCTCTTTGAAGTCAAGCAGAATATTTATATGGCATGCATGGGAGACGGGGTGTTAAATGTTCCCCAAGAAGAGATCACATGGCAGAGGGAAGTTTAGTACCATACAGCAAAGCTTTATAAAGCTCCCCTGGCTGCTGCTGTAACACTTCCAGGCTAGTGATGTCCTCTGCATGCCGTGCAGGGCCAGCAGGTGAAGGCCAAGTAGCAGATGTGAAAAAGCACCCGCATTTCCAAAATCAAAAAAAGAGGCACATACAACATTGTTCAGCAGTAAATGTGCTGCCACAACTCCCAGCCATTCTGAAAGTGGGGAAGGTGATGTGCTGCTGGCAAGGACACTATCTATGCATGGCATGGACGAAACCCTATCACCTGGCCCAGGGGCTGCACTATTTTGATATGGAGTGCTCAGATACCATGTTGGCAAAGATGCTGGTGGAAAGGAAATGCAAAATCTTCCTTAATACCTATCCCTATCCTGCATTTCTTGCAATCCCTTCTCTCAGTGCCTCAGTTCACAGCAGATGAAGGTTTAGCAGGGCCTCAAGTCAATGGGGCAGCACTGCACCCTGACAGCTGAGGGGAGGATCAAAGGCAAACTGCAGGATGGGCGGAGCTCTATGGGACAGTACATGGAAGATATAGGAACGATTCAGCCTTACTTCCTCTGGAGAATTCAGGTCTTCTAAATCTTCCAGCATTCTCTCTACGAACTCTTCAGTCAATAGGATCTGCAAAGGAAATACAGTAGTTTATACCTTTACTCTCTTAGTTTTAGCTAATTGCAAGAAAACAGCATGACTTCTGCAGAGAGCAGACTGTACCAACTCATTCCTTTCCCTATGTTCTTCTTTCCCGCAATGCAAAGGTTTGAGGGCAAGGAGCTCCTAACTTTGCCTTCCACCCAACCACTGAAAAAAATGTTGAAATTATACAGCAATCTTTTTTGACCCTCAATTATCTCTGTCAGTCTAAAATTAGAGGCTCAGCTTCAGACAGATAGAGTGGGGAAGGAGGAAAAAGGGTCAAGATAACAACTGTTGGAGAGACAGTGGGAGACAGCCACTTTCATCTGATCTATTGAAGTTAAGCTCACAGTTTAATCAGGAAGCAGCAGTGCAGGAAGAGCCTGGGACCTGTACAGAGCTGGTGTTCTGAGCACGGAGAAGGCTCTGGCCCCAGTGCAGCACATTCCTCATATGAACCAGATATTGGGTATAGGAGGTGCTCCCAGAGGTGCCCATGCCAGGCACCTCTATGTTGGGGTGGCACGTGCCCATCTTACATGCCTGTGATGAGAAAGCTTTTGGCTCATCTCAAAGCCAGGTTGGCAAGCACAAAGTAAACCAAAAAACCAGCTGCTTTCAAGTCAAAAATTGCAGATGAGGGCCAGGACCTCAACTCCATGGAGCCCCTCATGTCACAGAAACCAGAGACACCGTGGAGGAAACCAGCCCCAGGAATTCAAGCAGAGGAACTCCCATCATCTTTAAAAAATCATGTGATAGCCAAAAGCAAACACATCCTGCCCTCTTCACAACAGCCACAAAGGCCAGAGCTCCAGGCAGGACAGCTGATTTGGCACAGGAGCAGAGACAGCAGTACAGGACCAGGCAAACAACCCCACGCAGCGGGGGGGGCCTTGGAGCAGCATTCCTGAGAGTTAGGTTGCAGCAGCATCCAGTGGGTTATTATTCCCACTATTATTAGCCTACAGGTTTATTTCTTTTCCCCTGCTCCTCCTTTCCTTCCTTTGGCCCACCCTTTCCTCCATCTCTGGCATTCCATTCCATTCTGAAGCAACCACCATCCCTATGCCCCCTTTCTCACCCCTCCTTTTCCCTGTTCTTCCCAGCCATGAGCCACAAAATCCCAGAGAAGGGATCCCTCTAGCACTAAACACTGGTGGCTCTAAGCGCCCAGCTGCACTGCTCCCCAGCTCACGTCTGAAGGGGGCAGCCAGGCTGTCCCACCACCATGCAGGAAGCCATGTCCTGTGCCCACTGACTGCTTGGTGCCAGGAACATCTGTGGAAAACAAGTGACTACCAGGATGCCATGGGAAAGTGGAAGTCTCTGGGCTCCATTCTGGCAAAGCATAAGCAGGACTACTGGACAGAAAGGGAAGACTCCAGTCTCCCTCTCTTTCTCTGTTTGGCAAGAGAAGAGATCCAAAAACACCAAATCCATATCCAAGAGCTACCAGGTGTCGGCAGTCCTCTCCCCTCAACTTTGCCACCCTGCTGCCATTACACACAGATTTTCCAGGGGATGAGAGAACCACAACTTATCTTCTCTACTACATTCCCCTCTTCACTTAATTTCAACCTGCAGCAGGCTCCAGGCTGGGGGTTATGACCAAGGTGCTCAGCATGGATGCAGGTACCTTCACCAGGCCTTTTTAATCATACCTTGAACCTGTAAAAATCCTGCTTCAGCTAGGAGCCAGGAGCTTGCTGCTTTGGACAGGACTCTAAAACCTGGCACCAATCTGCAGATTGGCAAGCTGAGGAACATTGCACTGAAACACTCAGTACTACCGCAAACTACTGCAGTCTCCTTGCAGGGGCCTGTAACTATTCTGCCTGTTCAACTGGAGACAGTCGTTTGCTGGCTGTTTACAGGACGAGGGAGATGTCTGTCCACGTCAGAGGCTGGAGGGCAACCTGATCACTCAGCTCAGAAGGAAGAGCTGGGTGGGGAGCTGGGGCTCTGCATGGAGCAGATCGCTTTCTGCGGAGGTGCAGTCTGCAGTGGGGTGAGGGAATGAAAACAATTTGGCAGACATCAAAATCTACAGAACAGCCGGAAAAAGGAGGAGGAATTGGTATTCACAGCAATCAGGCCAGGAGGAAATGAATATTCAGCCATCCACAGATGAGCAAAAATGCCAGAGGTTGGGATGGGTGAGAGAACAGGAATGAAGAGCTGCAGCTTTGGCAGGGAGACTAGAAGACAAGTGCAGCAGAAAGACCCCTGGGTGCTCTCAAGATGGCAGAGGCAGGAGAGAAATGGGAACCACGTGTGCAAGACAGCCAACTACTCTGAGGCTGAAGGAAAGTAAGACAGGGTTTGCAGGGGTAAACAGCAAAGGGTGGAGAGAGTGAAGGGACAGGTCATGTCCTTGCTAAGCTACAGATTTCCAGAGTATGGACAAACCTACACAGAAAACTGTGGCTATCACTGAAACTGGGGTGCAATGCCTTGAGATGGCTGAGCCCATCTGCAGCTCATTGCCCCCTCTCTGAGTTTTGGTAATCCAGCTGAAAAACCCACCAAATTCCACCAATGAGCTGAGCCTCTGAGTTTTGGTAATCCAAAAAAACCACCAAAAATGGGCTGAGCTAAACTGGCTCCCTGAAGGATCTGGCAAGTGGAGTGGGACAGGAGTCCACAGCTCAGCTGTCTGGTGGACTGTGTTTGAGAGCTCAAAGCAATGGCAGCCTGCTCTATGCAGCACACAGAGGAAAGATCACAGCATCATTCTGCAAGCCTTGCATAGACAGTTAACTTTGGTGGAGGGCAGGCGTCATAGGCTGCAATGAGAAACTGCTGCAGTGACATTCACACACACAGTGTATCTCTTGAAGCCTGTCCTTAAAAGTCCAAATCAGAAAAAACCCATCCCAAACCCTCCTACCCCATGCTGCTGGGAGACCTGCCTTCCTTCCTGGCAAAGCAGGGAGGGTCCGAAGTGCTGGCGTAAGCAAATGTACAAGCAGCCACATCCCTCAACATAGGAAACTGGCACTCTTGAGCTCTCATGAAGATGCAGGGGGAAGGCATGTGCCAGCGGCACACCAACTGCTGAAGTGGGATTGGAAGCAAGAAGTACTGTCATCCTGCATTCATGTCTAGGCAAGATTTCTCCTGTTAGAAGCAGCCCAATCAAAACGTCCCAAGAGCAGCAAGGTCTGTGCTCATAGATGAGGCTGCCATCCCCACCTGCAATCAGCAAAACCACTATTTTGCTGCTGAGTTAGTCTTATGGAGAAGGATGAGAATAAATCCAATCCAATCTCAGTGTTCCTCACTCACAGTATTTCACATTTCCAGTTCTTGTAGCGTGCCTGCTCCTGCACAGTATGGTACCCCATTACATTAACACACACGTTATATGTGTATGATATTAAAGGTGACATTCCCAGCAAATAAACATGACAGACTGCCATTGCTCTAGGCACCTAATTTAATTTCCTCTGGGATTTAAACCTTAGAAGCTCAAATTAAACAAATAGGCCCCATTCACTTTATACTTCAGACCTGAATCTAGAGTTTTTCTCTGATACTGTTAACTGATCTTATCAACAGGACACTGCACAGAGATCACAATGATGAAGCAGCTTATTCCCTTCCCAAAGGAAAACAGAGCCTTGCTGTTGTGCTGCAACCATGGGAAAAGCCAGTGCAATCTGGACGGCAAATGAAGCCATCCCATGCGCACTGAACAAGCCTTTTCTCCCATGAAATCTCTTGGCTGGTGCTGAGGAAGCAAAGGAGTGGTCCCGATTGGTGGCGGGTGTCCTGGGTGTCACAGCAGCCCCGTGCTCACAGCACTGTGTTTTCACAGCCCTGTGCAAACACTCCACCAGCCCAGCCTGCCAAAGCTGGTTACAGGGTGCAGCTCAGCATTTGCAGTGGTTGTTTGCCATATGAACAGTGAACAGCCTTGCCAGCCAGCTGTGGGTATCTGAAACATCTCCTTGGGTGCTGCACAGTCCTGCTTGCACCAGGATCTTCCTGACCTGACCTAGAGAGGCTGGGACATGTGTTACCCCATTGCTAGCAGATCTAGATTCCATCTGCTGTGTATTTTGTGGCACCTATCATGCTTAGAAGATGATGACTCAACAAAAGAGTTTTCTATCACAAGTACCTACCGCATGGCTGAGGTCCTAAGTTTGGGTTCTCACCACTTCACTAACAGCTGCATGTGTCCAGACACGTTACAAAATACCAGGCTACACAGTCTCATTCAGGTGGATGTATTCAGGGAACACATGCTGTCTCCCTCTCGTGGCAAGCTCTCACCTGAGCTTGCTGAAATCTACTTCTTACCTACAGGGCTTACCTATGGTCATCTGGAAGTTTATGTGGAAGCTTTCAGTGTTGAAGCTTTCATACCCACAGCTGGCTGGGAAACCTGTACCATGACTCCTTATAGATACATGGTTGCAAGGGTATGAAAAGAGGTGAAATCTAAAAATGTACACAAGGTCATGGGGCTCCAGATGAGTTCGGCTGACTTTGAAAGCAACTAGTGCTTAGTAAAACATTAAAGACTTTATAGACAACTTACAGGTACCACCCCACAGTTAACATCCCATCTCTCAATACAGGGTTCAACACTTCCATGAGGGCTTGAAATTGCAAGCTCAGAAAATACTGTTGAGACCAGAGGTCACACCAATGTTGAATGCCTGGCACAGCTGGCAAGACTTTGATGAAGGAGGACCCTCAGAAGCCGAGTTAGGAATCAAGCTGCAACTCTGCCCAGCTTCAGGAAACATACTTTGTCCAGGGCAAGACACAAGCAGTTAGTCCAGGTACAATGAAGCAGAGGTGCTTTTACTGATAATAACTTAATTTTCTTGCCTAGCTAGGAAAAAATCAACCATTCCCACACTTTGCCAAAGTGCTTTGTTTGCATTAAATACTGCCTCTTGCTTTTCTAGCAGGTTTGTCAAAGAAAGAAAACCATGTTTTATTAGTTCTGGACTTAGTACAGAGCTGGCTTGTACTGCCTAGCTAGAGAAGGTGGGGACATGTTGCAATAAACCCCTGTGTAAACCATACCAACCCTTCTAAGAAAGGGTTCATCCATCAGGTGCTATGTCTGGAATGGGTGGAGCACACATGTCATCTTTTACATCTGCAAATACCCACCAAATTTTAAGACTCTGGAAATGTTTCAGCTTAACTCTTGTTGGCAGCACAGCAAAAAGCAAAGTTAAAATGCATCAGCATTTCCCACTAAAATTTCCACCAATAAAATCCCCTGATAAATCAGATGTTGTGCCACAGGCACCCCTATCCCATCTCTCTGTTCTCCCCTTCACCTGGCCTTCTTTGCACTGCGTTGCTCAGACTGCAAGTGGTTTAGGGCAGAGGCCTTGTCACATCATTGTTCTACATCATGCCCAGCCCTGACGCTATCTGAAGAGGCCACCTTGCTGCCTGAATCCACCACAGCTCTCATTACAGCCTCAAAGGTACCAGTATTGCAACAAACACCTTTGATGGGAAATTCCACTGTTGCCCTTCCAGGAGATTCACAACCCTCTTTGTAAAGAAGAAACATCCACTCACAGTTGCCTCAGGGCATCAGGGCACCTATTGCTTCACTCTGTGATGTTACAATCCCAGAAGAGGAAGTATATGATGACACTGAAAGATTCTGACCTTGTGGAATCTCTCCATGACATTCCCAATTACAAGGCTGATCCCAAAGATCTGAGATTCTTAGAACCCAGACTGGTGAGATCCGTCATGCAGACAAGGCTCCTTTGATTCAAAATTTGGCTCAGTTGGAGAGAGGGCTGATGAGGGAGCCAAGACAACAAGCAATAACAACTCTTTCAGAGAGAAAAAGCAAAGGAAGAACAGGCATTTCAAGGAATGCTTCAAGTAGGTGGAAGAAAACCTATACAAAGTAGCCAAAAATGTAGTTTGAGTGGCAAGGGAGGGGCATTAGGTGGCAGGATAGACAGTCAGCTTAAGAAGGATGAAAGAACTTGACTCATGCAAAACTAGCCTGGACAAAGTACTACAGAACATATTGCAGGAGAGCTGCTATCAGAAGGATCATGATGTCCTAACGGGACATTTTTACCCTAGAGTAGTTTCTCTCAGCATCTCATTCAGCAGTGAGGGAGAAGAACACAAAGGGATAATGCAGTGAGGTTTTAGGGAGTGTTTGGGGAACACGATATACTTACTGCAACAGCGTTACCGTAGACTTCCAAGACCTGCCCAAGCATTTGAGGGAAGCCACCCAAAAGATTCCAAAAAAAATTTTCTTGAGTATATACATAAAACTGCTTTGGAGGAGAGCAAGCTGAAGTTTGTACATGACTTAAAGCAACTTCTGAGAGTTGCCCTTAAAATCACCATGCTAGACATAACACCTCTATTCAAGCCTGGGGAGACCAAAAACCAATCCTATCTCTTTGAGAGAGGACTCAACCCATAGCTGCCACTTACAAGTGAGCATTTCAAGCGAGCATCTCAAGCATCAGAGTAGCTCTTTCAAATGTCGCTTTCAACCTCTGGTGCTGCCACTATGCCAATGTGCATAAATGATTTAACATGTTGTCTAGCAGAGAGAAGAACCAGATGTGCTCATTTCCAGGGGAATGTCCTGACTCTACCGGAACAGAGTCATTCGCTTGTGCACTCTGCCTCTGTGACTAATTCAGTGATTTATATGATGTGGAACAACTCCAACTCGATGAGCTGAGGAAGAACCAAAATATGCTATATTTGTGGTGTCCATAAAGCAAAGAAGTAGAAATAGGGGTTCAAATTAAAGGAAAGAAATAAAATATGAATTTTGCAGATCCTATGCAAGTATTATATCCCTCAAATATTGATTAGAGAAGGCAAAACTTCTAACAATCCCAACCCTATTCTGCAAACCCCGATTTTTTCCCTGTTTTTCTTCAGGGAAACTTTCTTATTTCTGGTTTCATTCAACATAAAAGCATTTTATTTCAGCTTTTGGTCTCTTTAAGGCTTTTGTTTCAGCAAGAAAAACTCAAAATATTTAAAGATTGGGCTCAGTCTGATCTTCTTTCCCAGATTTTTCACTTAGGTTGCCAAACCAAAAGAATGGATCATCCCTCATGACCCTGCTCACAGTAATCCCCCCTCTGCTGTGACTGCCAGCATAGATAGCGCATGTTGATAGCTCTTGCATGCTGGATGCTTTCCCACAGCTTCCATGTACCTATCCTGCCTACAGGCACATTTAACATATTCTTTGAGAGGTTTGACCTTGTTGTCCTAAGCCTCAACTTATTTTTCCATGCTGGATGCCTTGTTTTGTTTTTTTCTGAAGGTTTTCAGGGAAAAATGAATTGAGAGAGGTATTTTGGAAAAGCTGTACTTTGACAGTACTAGCAAATGCATACAATCATTTTGTTGTAAAGCACAAGAACTACCCCTTCCAAGGAAAGTGATAAAGATTAATAAACAGGAGTTCTGGAGGAAAAGGGCAAAATATTTCTCCTGATCATGAAAATGCTTTGCTAAGTCAGAATCCTCTGAAAGTACTATTTGTCCATAGCCTTTCCAAGAAATGCAGAAAAATGTACTGAAGAGTCCTTCTTCATTGAGCATGTCCCAGCCCAAGGCAGCTCTGCCCCAAACACAGGGCAGAGGTAGCTAAGGAGTGATTTTCCCTCTGATTATTCCTCTGAACAGTGAGGGATTGCTATGTCACCAGGCACATCAGAACTAAAGGCAAGAAAACTCTCCAGAGCTCTCAGAGTTTCTGCTGGAAGTTAGACCATGTGGAGGAGGAGGAGAAGGAATTTGCCAACTTGAATGAAGGGGAGGAGACAAAACCAGAAATGGGCCAGGATGAGGGGAAGACAGAGACACAGAAAAACAGGATGAAGGGCAGATCAGAGGCCAAAGTAGAGGCAACACAAAGGGCAAGGAGACTGGAGAAGCCCATTTCCACAGCCTCAGCATCCACATGCTGTGTCAGATGGACATTGTGAACATACTGGCAGGGAAGGTGAGCAAAAAGCAATCCCAGCAGTGGCTGGTGCCAGAGGGTAATACCCCACCACTGCTGTGAGCTCCTTGGCTCATGCCGAGACACAGACCTTGTGCTGAGAATTAGGGGGTGCCCAGTGCCAATGAACCATAGCTTCCATCTGCCTAATAAGATTTGTCCTGAAACCAAGTAAATTACTGGGGAAACCCCCCTGTACATTCAGAGACCAGTGACATTGGGCATGCAAAACTTTGGAAATGGCTGCACAGAGGTTGTGCCAGGCTAATTTGGCCCCAGCATACATCTGCCTCATGATATAAATCTGTAATCACAGGATCACTTGCAGTTTTTCTCCCATGAGACCTCTGCCCTGCTCAGTCCTCAGGATGGTTCTGCTCACTGAATGCAGCATTAGTCATCATTTCTTTTCATTATCATTCAACTTGCTTCCCCATTCTCTCCCACTCTCTTCCCCTTTATTTAGTATGCTCAATCCAACTACTGCCAGCATGGATAACACTGGAAGCACTTCATCTTACTGCCCTTACCACTCTCATAGCCTCTGATGTGCTTTGCCTTACATCTCTGTGAGGCAGGGAAGCACTGCTCTCTGTACAGCAAATGGGGGATGGAGGCTAAAAGAAGCTAAGAGACTTGAAGTCACAGAGAAAATCTCTAAGAGCAGGAAGCTGAACATGGGTTTTTGACATGGCTCCCAGGCTGACCTGCTACCCCAGAGAGATCCTTTCTCTCTCCTGACCTGCAAGAACAAATTTTAATCTCTTGCTGAAATTGTTTCTGGGGAGCCAGAATGCCTTGCAAACACTGAATTAATTACATCCTTCACAGAATGACTGGAAGAAGGTCTTCCTGAACAGACATAGGAAAATGAGGGAAGAGAAAATTGAATGTCTATTTCTTGTGGGTGGCCATCTCAAGACTTGCAGGTCCCTGTTTTCCAGCTGATTCAGTCCTGCAGGTCACAAGAGTATCCACAGGGGAATTCCTCCTGGTCTCCTTCTGTCACTATGAACAGAGATCAGACCTTGGGTGTTGAGCTGGGCATCAAGAAAATGAGGAGCACAAACTCCATTGCCAGGTGAGAACTTTTTAACTTAAGATACTGGAATAGAAAGAAAGAAAAGAGTAATAGAAGCAGGAACAGGATCCAATTCTCTAAGGCAATATTTAACAGGCTTTTCTGTAAGACTATGATTTTTCTGCAATTACCTGCCTCATTCACTACACACCTTCCAATTTTGACAAACAAATGAAGCGGAAATCCTATAAGCAAAACTCTGCTTTACTCCATACTCCTGATTCATCCTCCAAACACCCTGCATCTGTGCACTGAATGAGGCAGGCATGGTTTGTTAAAAATAGGTATGATCCTTCAATTAGATATTGTATTGAAATACATGTGTGTAATAGGGGCAAGGCTAAAGTGCAGAGATATTTCTTGAATTCTGTGTGCTAGATTTTACAGTTAATGAGGATTCTTTAACTACAGGTTTGTTTTTACTGCACTGTATTGGCTCATATGTCAGAGTCTGCAGCAATATCTGATGCGTAACATGTACGTTGCACATGATCAAAGACTTGAGTGTCATCTTCTTCCCTAGAACAATGACTGCCTAAAGCAGCAGAAGCAGAAATTATCTAAAGGTAGTGTTAAACAAACCTCCTTCTCCCCTCTGGGGAGAGTAAGCAGTCCAGGTGAGCAAGGCAGGAGGGGAGAACAGCCTGCTTTGTGCTAGACGGGCAAAGAGCTCCACATAAAAGCGGAGGAGCTTTGCAGAAGCATGTCCTGACTCCCATCACTGAAGACTTAATGATGGTAATTCCCAAAGGATGATGCATGCTGACAGGCTTTGACACAAACTACCCCAGGATAATATTAATATGTATTAAAGGCTCAGGCAACTTTATTGGGACGGGCTTGATCAGTAACACATTTCAACACAGCGTCTCTATCATCTGTCGGAACAAAAGTAAGGGAGGGAGGGAGAACACACGCACAACCTCACCTTGCTTTGAGAACGTTTTAGAGATAAACAAGGTTGATCTGTGATGAATTGCATTCTTGGCACAGCTCAGACATTGGACCAAGAACCTTGTATGCTCTACCACAAGTACGAACGTCACTGTGGGGCAGTTTATGTCGGAGTCTGTGTGCATGATGCTAACATCCTTAACCCTCCAACATGGGGCCAGACATCTCCTGTATAGCCCTTCCCTCTGCATCTGGAACATCTACCCCTTGGAAAGGAGAGGAGAGGTGCTTAGGAGGCAGTGTGGGGGCTCTGCTGTCACAGCACGGGGGGAAGGGGGAGTGGAAGAAAGAACCGTGGAAGCCTTTGATCATGTGTAATGTTAATGCAAGTGTTACACATCAGAGACTTTGCCACAGTAACTAGCATATAAACAGGAGTCTAGTGTTAACAAGGAGGACTTCTTGAATATGTTTGTACATTTCTGAGTTAGAGCAATTTCCCTTTTCAACAGTACATGACACAGTGGAAGAGGTTCAGAAATAAACCAGCCTGACACGCTTAGACCTTTAATAGAATTTAGCTTCTTAGAACTAATTAAATGTTACTTAAATGAAAAAAAAAAAAAATTCCAAGTACTTGGGAAAGGTGCCAATTTGACAGCTCTGGAGAATGAAATAATTTAATCAGCCCCAGAGCACGGGCAGCAGCAGGACAGGCTTCCCCTACTAACATGCCTTAAAACGTGACCTGGAAAGACTGTTGATAGAAATGGGCCATACAATCTCTGTGGTCTAATGACTCCTTGCTTTTTCTGCTGAAACTGCTAAAATGGTTCCTGCTGAGTACCAGCTGCAGTGGTGGTATGGACACCTGTCTGGTAGGAATGGCACTGGGACCTGCCAAACTCCTGTCATCTCATAACCCTCCACTGGAGTCCAGCGACTCTCAGCTCATTGCTCAGCCCAGGCAGCGGGGGCTGACAGACGGTGCAGCAGCTCTCCGGCCTGTCCCACCTTGGATAGACTCCACTCCAGCCCATGAGATGTAAACAGGAGGTACTGTGTTTAGTCTGCAGGTTTGGGCTTTCACTGCACCAAAGCTGAGGCTCAAGAGAAGTCAGTTTCTGGCTGCTGCCGAGTTGAGGCTGAGATTTTTCAGGTTCTTATTTCTCCCCTAAGACAGGGAAAAAGTCCACAGGAGGAAAAGCCTGCAATGTCTTCTCCACAGTTCCTCCATTTACTTGTCTTTCCAACAAGCCCCTGCATTGCAGTGATCTGCTTTCAGCCGCCAACTCTCCTTGGACCTCCTCACTGTGCCTGGGGTCCCAAGTGAGGGAGGAGAAAAATCCTCTCTGGGCCTTGCTGTGAAAGCTTAGCAGGGCTTGCCAACTCAGCCAGCTCAGGCTGCAATGGACTAAACCAAACACAGCTCACCTCCTTGGAAATCTTATGCACCACAACTTCTTTTACTTCTGAAGCAAAGCCACATGAACCTCCCCTGCTCCCAACATCACAAAGGACTGCTGAGCATGGATCAAGCCTCCCACTGCGTTCTAAGCCAAGAGCCTCAGACACTCCCACATATATCTCACAACCAGGAGCTACTCCTGTTGTCCCATACTGCTTTTAGCCTCCCTACCTCCCCCACCCAGCCTGTTCTCCTTCATACTCAGCATAGGATGGGGTAGGGGCCAACAGCAGAGCTGGTCATGCCAGATGAGAAGATCCAATACACTGACCTTGTGTAGGAGACAAGCGAGGGAACTTGCTTCTCCCTACCATCTGAGCCAGCAATTCGTCACCTTTCCATCCCACCTATGCCAAAAATCTTACACATTTTTCAGCACGAAGTAACAGGCATGAAAACAACCAGGTTCACAAGGGTTAACATGTCTGAATGGTGACATAATTATTGCCATTCTTCACTGTTTAGAGGTTACCTGACTACTCTACACATCAATACATTTTGAGATGTGATGTAAATGCAAACAAACACTCATGTTTGGAGTTAACACAATCACAAGATTCTGTGTATCATGTATTGGCAAGCACAGGAACCAACAGCAAATGACCCACCCTTAAACCTGACCCTTTGCTGTTAATCATTACAGGAGTCTTGCACTTTCCAGCAAGTACAATCAAAGCACGAAGGCTCTTTGAAAATCCCTACGAATGAGATGATTCTGGCCAAGATCAGCTCCTTTACAAGCTATACAGATTTCAAGGTATGATGTCCTCCAGACATATGAACATGAGCTGTGGAAAGCCTTGAAAAAAAGTCACTGAAAGCAAACTGCAACATTTCAGTGCTAAAACAAATCCCTGCCTTCAAAACAGAAGGGGAAGCAGGAATACCACAGTAACAATGAAGGCAGAGACATACTTCACATTTAGTTCCTCAGAGATGGGCTTTTCTGCATTAACACATTCCCCCAAGCTTTTTTATTTTCACTGTATGTTTATAACCATGAAGAAATTCAAGGGTAGAATAACACTATGCTGTCATATCATTAGTGCACCGCTACCCCATAGGGTTGACCCTCAATACCAAGTGGATGGGGATTTTTCAAGCAAAATCTGAGATACCAAAAACATCTGGGTGCAGAAATGTGCGAGTGCTTCAAGCCATCATGAGCTTTTGTCAAAGAATCAATAGCAAAGAGCTAAAACTGAAAGAAGCAGTGCTCTCTGTGCTCCTCTCCTTGTTAGGGATGATGTCAAACTGAGATCTTGGCTCTGTAGGATCACAGTCCCACAGCTTTCTAGCTCTTCTGCCCTGGCTCCATTCTTGTTTAGGTCATTCCACTCTGCCTCCCCAAATTCCTTTCTGGAAGAAATCAAGAGTAAATACAGCCTGTAAAGTGTTCTCCGACTCCAGGAAATGTACACTACAGTATTCACAGATGATTTTGAACTTTCCAACCACCGCTTATCAATTTGAGTTCCATTAATATAAATAATAACATTTCATCATAATTTTTTTGAGTCCATAATTAGTGAAAATAGTATGCAAGAGCTATGAGAGATGTTGCAGCAGAAAATACACATTTGTTACACTTTTAAACCACATCAGTCCTTAGCAGGATCATTTTTAGGACACAGTAAAGGAGGAAGGGGGAGAAACAGGAAGGAAGCTTTCTCACTTGTAACCAAGGTCCATGTGCTGCATAGGGGTGCTCCTCTGTAGCAAAGGCTCCTTCTACTCCTGTTGATACAAATGTGATTGCTGTATCTCCTGTAATACTTTTATACGTAAAGTGCCGTCCATGTAAGAGCCTTCCCCTGGGGAATTAAACATATGTGCATGAATTGAAAGGGTGTGCATTGCATTCAACACGATGAAGATACATCACTGTAGTTTCTGCCATCAGCATGGGAAACCATTTTGAAGGCAGTAACTGTTAATTTTTCAGGAATATATGAATGATTTGCTCCAAAAAGCAGGTCACAAGCCTCCTTCTGAGGCAGAGAGCTCCCCCTTGTCTCCCTCCTTAATCTCAGAGCCTTGTTACTAAAAGGCATCTAAATCCCATTGCAGCCTACCCCCATGATGAGGTGCTGATGTATGTAAGGGTAGGGGACTGTGAGTCTTCCAGTAAGATAAAAACTTCAGAAGAGAATCCAGGCTCCACATCAGGTGGGAATGTGAAGACACATTTCTAAGGCGGTTCATCACTGGAGGCAAACTTATTTACCGTGACAATACCTAGTAATCAATTGCCCTGGTGCTTGATAAATGTCTCCTGTATTCCTTATGCAAATGCCTAGAAACTACACATACATGACCATCTACAGTATCACTTCCCCTCTTTTCATTCAATGCAAAAAAACATAGCTCTGGTATTTAGGCTTAGAGCATGTGTGACATGCATGCCTGGCTTCTAACATGCAGGATGGAAAACTTCAGGTAATACATTCAGTGCCTAACAGAATCATAGTTGCTTGATGAGTTAGTGTTGGTCAGCTGAGCTTTGGTAACTGATCAGGACAGACTGTTTACACATTTGCGATGTAAAATAAAGTATGTTTGTGTTAACTATCTTACTGGTTTCTCAACAGGCACAGGCAAGTGTGCACCTGCTGCTGATAACTCTGATACTACCAACATGTTAACTCATTAAGCTGAAGTAACTCAATCACTTACAATCATTTGCCTCTACTCCACAGTTCATGCTAAGGACTATAACATTTGCACGTCTTTTTAAAAATAGTGCTGACTGAAATGATGGAAAACAAGAAGGCAGTGATATGCACAGCCTCGACTTTGGAAAGACAATGCACGCAACGTTTTGTTCCTTCAGTCATGTAAGTGACACAATCTGTCCAAACCCCACACTTGTATGCATAACCTGACTGCAAACAGGCTTTGCAGAACCACATATCCACATATCCATAAGTCAAAATCAACAACTTAACATACTCTGTCAAAGAAATCCCTTAAGACATCCCTTCTTTATCACAGAGTTGCTAGCATTAGACTAGTAAAAAAACCCCTTATACTAACCCTGTCCCACCTCCAACACTCAAAATATACTGCAGAACATAAAAAGAATGAGAAATGATCTTACCATGATGAACGCACATGCAAAGAATCATCTGTTTCCAATGTGTTTTGGCAAAATATCTCAGCTCTGGCCTTTACAGACCCATTGCATGCATGTCTGTATGGTGAAACAATGCCACAAGGCAAAAGCAGCATGTTAGCACAAGCTGAGGAGGACGGCTTCACTCACCTTAGACAGAGGGGAATGAGTGCTCCAGACTCCTGGTTAAACTTCAGGTGTACACTCTCCAGCTGTCTTGTGCGGATTAGCTCATGAGGAATGATGGCTGCCGAGCTCTCGCTTTCCAAACTGTCCTTACGGCTTCTAAGAGAAGAGACAAAATGAACATGTTCAGGGTCCTGGTTCTGCGTGCTATTTCTGCTGTGCTTCAGAGCAACTGCAAATATTGAAGGACACAGAAACGAACTGTTATGAAGACACATCTGAGTTTTCATCAGCCCTACAGAGACAGCTTCCCTCCAACTACTAGTCCCAGCCTGCAGCTCTTCACCTTAATTTGACAACCTAGAATCTGAATTGATGCATACATGTGGTGCATGCCTTTCCAGTATAAAAGAATTACATTTTCTGAAAAGAACTGAGTGAAGCAGGCTCTCGAAACACCCTAACACTATAAAATGGTTAGGAAGAATTATCAGGTGTGTCCTCCCTCCAGCTTTTATCTTCAGGATTTTTCAGGCAGTGACCTACAAGAAAGAGTTGTGTAGTCCTTTATGCCTTCACTCAAATATCTTTGAGGTCTGTGGCATCCCTACAGTTGTGTTCAAATAATGTATTTGCACCGTTCAACCAAAAAGTTTTGAGAATTTCCTGCTTCCTCCAGCATCAAGTGCCAACAGCCAAAAGATGAACTCTCCATGTGATAAGTAAGAGATCCACAGATTGTTTTCCCCTTGTAAGTGGGTCTGATTTAAGACAATGGCAGCTTTGCTTTCTTATTCACTTTTGCAGGACCAGCATATTCTGAAGCTACGACTAAAGGTTATGTTGTTACATGATTAGGAACTTTGCCAGATTAAATCCTCTAGATAATAAAATGGTCTATCTCAAAATACTTGGCCATAAACACTTTAAATGTTCAAAGAGCATCAGTGGAATCCCTTACTTTTTGTTCAGAACAAAGAATGAAGGACAGGGTGGGTTAGTATTTTTATGGACAACATAGACCAAAGTAAAGTGTCTGATATGAGATTTGTATTTTTGTCACCTGGCATTCCACATGAACTTAACAGAGGAAAGACTTTGTTTAGATAGTGTCTATAGTACAGAATCACCAGAGGAGAGGGAGATGGAAAGCAGGAGGAAACTGAGATGCCACATTGCAATGTGTCTCTATTATGACAAACAGACCAAAAGCCAAATCAGGCTATCAAGCTGTGGCTCCATTTGGGAACACTGTTATAACAAATCTGGATCCTTCCTCCATCCAAGTTGAACCATCTTCAATGTACATCTAGAAATGATTGTAAAGAAATAGCTTGACCCCCACCATGAGCTGACCTATATGACACCTTTACTTGATTTTACCTTTCAGTGTTGTCCCAAAATTACTCTCATCAACCACACACATAGTAGTGCAGCTCAGTGTGAATTCAAGTGTAGATCAGCCTGTAGCTTCTGCCAGGTCACCTAGTCCCAGGTGAGCCCTTAACCCAGGCTGCTGAGCAGGCCACTCTGAAACAAGCTAAACTCTGATATCTCATAGTGCAAGCTTGCAAATACTCTATATTACCAGGTCAGAGACATGCAGGAAAAAGATATCAGAGCAGCTCAGCTCCTTGTAAGATAAAAACTGTAAAACATGTCCCATGTTCTGCCTTAGCAACACACAAGAGCAATAATTGATTCAGCAGGGACACAATAGGTCAGAAGAGAGCTTGTGCACAGTTATGTGATGGACTCACAGTGAACAGTGTCAGTTTAGTGGGTTAACCCTGAAGCAAACACACAACATGCTTTGTAGTCTATAGGTGGCACTTAAAGTTGTGTTTAATCTACTTCAGCAAACATTTTACAGCTCTTTGTAGGTGGGGTCTTCAAAGAGTGGAATGGGCCAGCATTTTGCAGGCTGATTACCTGAGAAGTGCAGTTACAGTTGATTAATGATCAGTTGACCTTAAGCTAAGCTTTGTCTCAACTTCGTTATCAGATCTTATATACACAGTGAACTGTGGGAAAGTCAGCCTGTGGTCTACAGCTTCCAATCATTCATTTATCAGTCCCTACGAAAAGGGTCAGCCATTAGCAACGCATGGTTTTCAAGTAAGCCATAAGCTTGCACTCCTAAATGCAGTTCCAGAGTTTAGGTAACCCGGAGCGGATCAGGAATTTTACAGCAATGTTATTGCTACAGACAAGAGGCTGTGCCCTGCTCACCTGGACTGCCTAAGCGTGCCGGGTACATCCTGTATCACAGCCTCCCGGGCAATCGGTGCTGTAGGTTCATGCCTTCTGCAGGACAGACAGCTGCAGCACAGCTCTCCATACCCCTGGGCTCCAAACCCCCCCGAGCTGACAATGGGTTTTTAGGTTTCCACCAGGCCAGCCAGTACAGCTGCTACAATGGGGCTGCAGTCCGGAGGGGAAACAGCCTCCGGTTGTTAATGCAATAATAGGAATGACGACAATATTTTGGAGGCAAGGGGCAAAGCTTCTAAGTCTTATTAAAACCAGCAAATGCTGTTTGTCATTACACGCTCAAGAGAAGATGTTGACTAATGTATAACTATCAAACGGAACTGTCATGACTTTAGGGTTGTCAATAATTACGACTTCACATTAATAAGTAACCAGCCCTTCTGTCAAAAAGGTGAAGCAAAATGGTAGTTAATACTTTGAATGACATCAAAGTATTAATCTTTCCCACAAAAATTTTCCAAAGTATTCATGATTATAAGAATAGTCATTCTTATGTCACCTCAGTGGAGCTCACACAATTTCAGATATTTAAAGTGAAGGGAGAAACTCCAACAGCAGAAACCAGATTGCTTTCTGTCTAAGAGTTGTGTGTTGTGGACTGCACTTAACACACCAAGAGGCCACAGTGCCATCACCTTCAGACTCAGAAGCATGTCTCACACATACCGACTGAGCAAGACCCATTAAAATTCTCTCTTTGGGTTTGGAAATCCTTGTGCCGACCCTTCCAGAGTGATAGCCAAGATGAAGGGTCAGTAGGACCTCTAGATTGCTATTGATAAAAAGCTCATGCTGTAATACACATTGTCATTCACAGCTTGTATTTTCTGACGCGGAAAAAAAAGGTAGAAAAAGTTTGCTTTCTAACACTAACATCCCTGGTTTTATGACTGTCAGTTACCCGTTAAGTCTTTGCTTCCTCCACCCCATCACCAAATAAATCAGCAGCAAAAGTCAGTGGAGTTTTACTTGTTATGACTAAGATCTAGCTGACTATCACGTAAAATGTTGCAAACTTTGTCTATTCCAGATTTAATACTTCATCCAACCCACACAAAAAAATTCATGTTTCTCAGTGTCCAGAAAAAACAAGTCTGCAAAAGCCAAGGCTGCTGCATTAGGAAAGGCAGCAGATTTAAATGGAAGCAGCATGCCGGAAATGCCCCAGTTTAAGGACTGCATATCTCATGTTTTGTGAAACTGAAGGGGAGTTGGAGGAGATTAAAGCGCATTTCCCTCTGATTGGAAGCTTGTGGGAGGTGTAAACGTGGGCAGTTGTCAGATTAATTCTTTAGATGATTACATTCTTTTTGTTTCTTTAAAGCTGTTTGTAGTTGGGTTTGATGTCTCCTGTTCTGGGCAAGTGTATTGCTGCAGTTACCAAGGTGACTTTAGCTGACTTTCAACTATTTTTTCCAGCTTCGGTTTCTACCAGTAGTGTGCTTCTGGGTGGATGAGAGAGGGAGGAAATTATGTTTGTTGTTTTTTTGTTAAGTCTCATGATTAACGTGAACTTAACCAAAGCCATATTTGATTTTTTTTTCTTTTTTTTGAGAAAGAGAGGGTGGTCAAACCATTTGCAAATGTGTCCAGTGTGGCCTGCAGCTCCCCCAGACCTCTGACAACAAGGAGAAAGGGCCTGGGCAGACTCCACATCCCAGTGTGCTGTGCTCCTTCTCGATGTGAGAGGCCACAGGCTGGAACCTGTAGTCTCCCGGGGGCCCTCTCTTTGTATTAAAGATGAGGGTGGCNTGCCGGAAATGCCCCAGTTTAAGGACTGCATATCTCATGTTTTGTGAAACTGAAGGGGAGTTGGAGGAGATTAAAGCGCATTTCCCTCTGATTGGAAGCTTGTGGGAGGTGTAAACGTGGGCAGTTGTCAGATTAATTCTTTAGATGATTACATTCTTTTTGTTTCTTTAAAGCTGTTTGTAGTTGGGTTTGATGTCTCCTGTTCTGGGCAAGTGTATTGCTGCAGTTACCAAGGTGACTTTAGCTGACTTTCAACTATTTTTTCCAGCTTCGGTTTCTACCAGTAGTGTGCTTCTGGGTGGATGAGAGAGGGAGGAAATTATGTTTGTTGTTTTTTTGTTAAGTCTCATGATTAACGTGAACTTAACCAAAGCCATATTTGATTTTTTTTTCTTTTTTTTGAGAAAGAGAGGGTGGTCAAACCATTTGCAAATGTGTCCAGTGTGGCCTGCAGCTCCCCCAGACCTCTGACAACAAGGAGAAAGGGCCTGGGCAGACTCCACATCCCAGTGTGCTGCGCTCCTTCTCGATGTGAGAGGCCACAGGCTGGAACCTGTAGTCTCCCGGGGGCCCTCTCTTTGTATTAAAGATGAGGGTGGCTGCAACCTGTTTAATTTTATGCCAATTAGCAGCAGCCCGTGGGGATCCTGGAAAATCACCAATGCAATCACTGTGTTGCACAAAGTTTGGATGTCCCCTCCTTATAAGTCATGTTTATATCAACCCCTTCACAAGCAACCACTGGCAGTTATTTTATGGGATTCAAGAATAACCAGGTTGATCGGATTAAGAAGGGGTTATTTATTCTTGCATTTGCGTTTCACTTTATGATCAGAGCGCTTGATCTCGTGGATCTGTCAAGGAAGGAGGTCTCTGTTCCCTTCCAAGCTCTGTTGCTGATATGGAGTATAATACTGCATTTCCAAGCTACTCTCCCAGGCACTGAAATCACAAGGGATGTGCTGTTGGAAGCTGTTCATGGCAGGGGCTCTCTGTAGGAGTGGGTGCACACTGCATCACTAAGGTTAGCTGCTGTCATTGCTCCTTGCTTCATCTATATAAAACTCAGCACTGTGAGTTAGCAAATACAAACCATTTGTGCAAGCTTACACAGCTGGGAGAGAAAGGTTGGACCATTTTTCCTCTCTTCCTCACCTTTCTTCCCTTTCCAAGTGTGGCTATTTCAAACCTCCTCACTCCTTTGTGAAGATATGGTCTAAGATCACTTAAGTGCCAACAGTCTCCCAGTGTCTTTCCCACAGTTTCCCCTGAAGGGCAAACCAGCAGTTGTGGGAAAGAGCCCTAAGCATCTTGGCACAGAGATTTCCAGCACATCACGAACGCACGGAGGCAAGTGCAGAACTGGGGAGTTACACAGTTCCTGCCGTGGTCACTCTGAGACAAGGCTAGCGACTGCTCAGACCTGGGTGCTCCTCAGCCTGGTTAAACAGGATGGTGACAATGTTCTGTTTGCATTTCCTGCCGTGGAAGGGCTGCAGGGACAATGCCAGTAGCAACAATCTTCTTGCCACTCACATATCCTTTTGGAAAGCTGCATAATAACCTCTATCAGAGCTTGCAGGGGCCAGACTGTTCTAAGACCTGCAGCTGAACTGGGATTGAGAGATTTAGGTTGTGCCACTGGCACCCTGCAGACTCATGAGCAAAGTCAAACAACTCTTTTATGCTTCAGAACCCCCATCTGTAAAACTGAGACATTTTTCCACGTAGGGGTGTTGCAAGGATTAAGTCAATGTTTGCAAAGCACTTTTGGATTCTTAGATGGGGAAAGCTATGCAGGAGTGCAAATTATTAGCATGGTGACTGCTTTGCACTTCTACTGACACTGGTTTTCCAGACATTTACTTTTCTAGTTTGCAAGCTTGTCACCCAGCACTCAGCCTCATGCTGAGACACTCCCTAAAGTATATTGCCTCCTCCCCCCATTCAGCATTCCTGACTCAAGCAGGACACCGCTGAATGGCGTTGTGCTGAGAGAGCATGCCTAAATAAGCAAGACTGGATTGGAAACTTACTGCTTAGTGGTTGCAGAATCAGAAAGCCTAGCCAGAACCAGACAGTTTCAGAGAATGCTGAAATGCTCCCCTTTATGTAAAGTTTGCCTCCAAGAACTGAAGACAGGAAATGAGCTACACAGACAACGGCTCCCCTCCGCCCAAGAGAAGCAGATTCAAAACCCAGTGCAACTGGGAGAAGTAAAGTCAGACTCGCCTCAAAGCAAATCCTATATCTTGGTATTACCGTCAGAGCTTCCTCAGAAATGCTGCTCAGATGGAGCTTGTTAATGTGCATTAAACCAATCCTACTCCCTGACAGGAGAAATCTGAACACCCTATTTACTAAGCCAGAGCAACTACGAGGGCAGTAGACTCCAGACCTGGAAGTGGTGCCACTATTATTCATGTGCTCTAAACGAGGCACACCATGTGACACTCGGGGGTTATCCCAGGAGGAATTCTGCAGTGCTACAACTCCTCCCTCTTCCCACAAGGGAAGGCCAACCACCTGAGATGCTCAGGGTGCAGTGCTCCAGCAGGTCACCGCCAGGACAGTCCTGCCAGCCCCACCTGCCGGAGGGTTGTTCCCTACTCTGTTTGACAGGAACCTGCCTTCATTTCCCCGCACAGCTGGAAAATGTTCAGGGCTGGATGGAATTAGTACATGGCCACAGAGATACCATATGTTCAGGTTTCCCTAGACTCAACCTGTCTTTCTGCCTGGAAATGGAATGCAGATGGGATTTGAGGTCTTTGTGGGTCCCTGGACAAATGACCACAGTGCATGAGGGGACCAGCACAAGAACAGTTACCTGGGAAATCCCAGCCATGTTGAATCACAGCACTCGATCCTTCTTAAGAAGAGGGAGAGCAATAAACAGCTGAGACATGATGGAAAAGCCTTTTCAAAGTAATACAGCCTTGGGAGACCTTTTTCTATCACTCAAACCTAACCTTCAGACACTGGATATGTGCATGGGCAATACCTGAATCCTGGCAAAATTAAATGCAACAATTATAAGTAATTTTAGCTTCAACACTTGCAGTAATGCACTGTGCTAACTCTAGGTTTCTACTCCATGCCTCGGCTCACTGTAGAACAGTCTGAGTCAGCCAAGAGGCAGAAAAACATCAATTTCAGCAATGCTGCATGATCAAGGGGGCCCTTAAGGGGTGGAAAAGGTCAAGAATTCCCCTATCCCAACCCTGGTTCTCACTGCAACTGCGGCAAATTAACTCCTCTGTCCTCATCTGTAGCACAGAGATACTACTCACCTACCTCACAGAAGAGCACAGAGCTAATTACCGGGGACAACTAAAGACTTGGCCCCAGAAATTATTACATCAAGAAATTAAATAGTGAAGGAAGCAAGACTCCACAAGTCCACTGAACTCTGACATCTGGAGCTTCCAGCCCACTGAAGCCTTAACTGCAGCAGTGTTTAGTCTGACATTTAAATGTCCCCTATGGGTAACAGCTCTCCATATCCAACAAGAGTGAATCTGCACAGCTCAGGAGACTGAAAGCCCTGCCCTTCTGTCTGAGCAGCACCTACTAAGCTGATGGGTCTTGGGAAACACGTAATGTGCCACTGAAAAGCACATTTGTATTCATATACGCCTTATTTTTCCAAGAGGTAATTGACAGTATTCGGTTACCTATGGTTGAAATGATTAGTCATGTTTCCAAAGATTTACATGTTCTTTTCTTCAGTATGTATGAACTGATTTAATGACTGCTTATGAACTGAGCTAACAGTCATTTTGAGTAACAGATGTCCAATGCAGTTTTAAGTTTTAAGAGTGCTTTTATTCATATCCTTAGGAGAAAAAGGGCTACACAGTCTACAGTAATAACACTAATGAATCAAAGTACTACAGCTGCCCAAGAGGGTTTTGACAGAAACCAGCTTTTTCTCAAAGGAACTTTTTTTTTTAGGACTCTGGGACAGTGAACAACTGGCAATACGCATACTTAACATGTAAGTATATGCTTTGTTGGAGCCAAAAGACTGAATCAAGCCCTATCTGCAACCAAACAATGTGAGGCTTTTGCATAAATGCTGAAAACTGTAACTACACAAAGACTGGGAAATCTGTATGGAATCTGAATCTTCTATGTTTTATATAAATAAATATTTGAAAGTTGGAGTGTTTCTGATACTATTTTGTGACATTGAATGAAGAACAGGTTGTCTGCTTTAAGCCCTGATAGATTATTGTGTGTGGGTGGTAGGGTTAGGATAAAAGAAAGGGAAGAAAGCTACTAGGAAAGCAGTTGGTGGTTGCAAACCCATGATAAATAAACAGCACATTCCTCTTTTGCACAAAGCCATTAGAGTTTGTGTCAGACTTTAACATCCTCATGTCAGCTGGGTGCAAATCTGAAAGCCTGGGATTCTGCAGTGCTCCCTATGGAAAGCTGATTCAAAACAATTTGCCATGCCCCAACAGAGCATTTCTGTCAAGTTCTTAAAGAGCTTCTAATGCACCAGTTATTCACAGGACCCTTGCAAAGAACCACGAGTTTTGATATTTTATGGTCTGGTGTGTACAGTGCAGGATATGATTACACACAAGCCTGCTTCCCATCAGCTAGCACCTCATAATCGTTAACATATTTATCCTTGTGGTGCCTCAAGAAGATGATATTGTTATTAGTCCCATTTTATAGATTCAGAACTGAAGCTCAATAGCTAAATGACTTGCCTTTGATTACACAAAATTTACAGTGAAGGACAGAACTGAGTCCCAGCCCTACCAGGCCTAAGCAGTCCAAGCAAGGATCACACCAGAAGGAGTAGATCGATGTACAGAATTGTCCTTCACCTCAGGTGCTCATAAGTCATATGAAACAGCTATATCTACACTGGAGTTTGTGCCTTCTGTGTCTCAGCCTTTACCCCTGCAGGTATCTGTAGGGAACACAGATGTAGATACATCACTGCATGCAAAAGCTGACCTCCTAAGTTACATTCCTCTGCAGCAGCTGGAGATGAGAGTCTCCATATCATACTCTCATACTTAATAGCACATTGAGCAATTTTGCTCAAATGCGTAAGACATGCCGAGACAGTGTATTAAGAAAGGCTGAGAAACAGTAAGATCTTCCCCTTCTGCTTCATCTATACCACACTGTTCTGGAAAATACGTTGACTGATCAGTTTTAGCCACAGTAAGGGTAATCATTAGCTCTGGTTTAAATATCAGTTAAAGCTAGAGGTTGTGAGTAAATATTGCTTTCCAAACCACACCTTTCAGTATAGTCAATGCATTAAACAAGTTGCATTGTACCTGCTACATAAATTTGAGAAGTCACTGGAAAAGCAGAAAAAGACCTTTCTCAGACTCCTCTCAAAGCAGTCAGTAAGATGGAGGAAGGAAGTATCAGGACACACTGCTGTTTTGAGATCTCCCCTATCCCTCCAGTAGTATCACCACAGTAACACAGCAGATAGTTCTTTTTCCCTAACTGAAATGCTGTTATGGAGAAACAGGGTAGCTATCAGTTTCCCAGTGGTAACCATAGACCTCAGAGAAATGTATTGATCTTCTAGGAGGCAAGCCTTGGGAGGCAGCCATTCCTACCCCTCAGGCTTCAGGCAGGGTGGGTGCACAGCTGCTGCAGGTGAGAGAGATCTGCAACAAAGAGCACTGTGACAGATATGAGGCTCTGAATTTGACCTGCCTTCCTCTCTGTCTCAGAACAGTTAAAAACTCAGGTAAATATTTGTGTGCTTCATCTTAGACCTCTGCTAACCTTTCACCACCCTGTCTCAAGCCTATCTCTGTTTATCTTACCCTGAATAACGTAAAGCTGTCTTATCTAAGCAACAACTGCCTCCCAGCATTAAGGCTTACCCATCAGCTGCCTCCTTGACCTCATGTGCACCCAAAATGTTTCTGGCCATCCCCAACCACTGTGGACTCAGAGCTCATACTGGGCATGCAGATGCATGCAGCAGCCCAGCATCTGTGAGAAATCCTGCCCAGTACTTTTGAGCCTTTCAAGTCTGGGTGTGATTTGTGCAAATCAGACAGTATAATTTTATATTTATTTCAGCGGGGCCAACGGGAGCAACCAATGGTCTAATGTGACCAACCTTCAGGCAGGGAAATACTACTCAAAACTTGAGTCAGGTCAGATCTGGCTCCATATAATTACTATGTAGCAAAAGTAAAATTATTCCTAAAGCAATAATAAAGTCAATTGAGGTTTTTTTTTATATAAGCACAAATATTTCATATTACTTATTAGTACACAGCAATAGCAATTGACATAATACTTCCCCCAAAGGATTAGGCAACTCAGAAACATTCATATATAAGGCAAATCAGAAGTCACCCACAAAACAGAACAAGAAAAGACAACTACAAGAAATATNAGAACCCATCTGTTTAAGCAAGGCACTTAAAAACCCCCCAACATTTTAACCAAAAGGTTTGTTATTATGAGCTTGAAAACAAAATACTCAGGCAAAAGTATCAGCAGCCATATATGCTACCTAGCTCTAGATACTATACCACTTTTCAGCACAGTCCATTTTATAGGGATCAGTCCAGTCTGATTTCAAACACAGGAGACCATGAATATCAGGTTCTACAGAACACAGGCAGAGCCACTCTGCATTAGCAAGGTTTATCCAAAACCCCTCTCAGAGGCTGCCCTGATAAGTACTAGCCCATTAATCCAACCTGAANTTTCTTATTAAATGTTTGAAACAAGAATGAAGCAGGAATTGAAACAGAGCAGGATGCTGTCCCTGCCTGGCACTACAGGAAAGCGCTGATTTCATGATGATCTTTACTCTTGGAACAAGAAAGCACAAATGTTCATCAGAGACTAAGAAACCAAAGGAAATGCCAAGAAGAAAGAGTGCAGCACAGATGCATGCCTTTCTGTATCGTTTAGAGGAAAACATTAACATTGATGGGAAAACACTTAACTAGCAACTGAAGCCTAGGAGGGGAGGGAGAGAAACCCAAAAAGACAGAAGTGCAGATATTATAGATGATTTGAAACCACAGGTAATTTCCTATAGATTCACTGAAGTCAGAAGTTACGAATGAGAGATCTACAGCCCCACCTAGTCCCACTTAAATCACCTGTTAGACTACAGACAGACTACTAGACTATTAGAGACGAGGGTAGTATTGGCATGTAATTACTTACAGAACCCATCTGTTTAAGCAAGGCACTTAAAAACCCCCCAACATTTTAACCAAAAGGTTTGTTATTATGAGCTTGAAAACAAAATACTCAGGCAAAAGTATCAGCAGCCATATATGCTACCTAGCTCTAGATACTATACCACTTTTCAGCACAGTCCATTTTATAGGGATCAGTCCAGTCTGATTTCAAACACAGGAGACCATGAATATCAGGTTCTACAGAACACAGGCAGAGCCACTCTGCATTAGCAAGGTTTATCCAAAACCCCTCTCAGAGGCTGCCCTGATAAGTACTAGCCCATTAATCCAACCTGAACAACTCTTCTCTCTCAATCTTTGCACTTTGCAAGTATTCACTGCTAGCTTCCCTCTTGCCTTGCCAAATCTTTTCCCACCCAGCTTTAACTTTGTTTTCCATGCTGAGCTCTTTAGCCTCCCTCTGCCACCATCTGAGTGTGCAGGGTGAAACTCACGGTGCTCGGTCGTGGTTCAACCCGTTCTGTCTTTGTGTGTTGATTGGAGGTAGGACAGGTTTGCTGTTAATCTCTAGCCCTCTCCGCAAGGTCTCCCTGATCTGCTCTGTATCTGCAAAGAGAAATTTTTTTAACATGATTTAGTTCCCCAAAGCATCACAGACACAAGGAGATACCCAGTGTGTTTCACCTAAACTCTTCCCCTTCAGAAAGAAATGAAGACATGCTAAGGGTTAATACTTAATTGCACTTCCTTAAGAGTTACTTCACTTTATAAAGTCAGCTTGAATCCTCCGGATGAGGAAATTCTGAGTAGTTTTGTAAAACTTCATAAATAAGGTGTGTGCTATTTCTGTAGCTCTCACAGAACTGCCTGATATCCAAATCTTTGTACTGGAAATGATTTTTCCCATTAGGCATAAAAGAAATTTGTTCCTTTACCAAATGAATGTATGAAAGTTCATGATTTTTTTTGTGACTGGCTTTGTAAATCTGTTGATTAATTTACAACAAGATTCACAAAAGAAGAGAATTTTATGTACAGCAACCTTTAGCCTCAAGATCACATCTGAAAATAAGCTGCAAATTATGCAGTTCAGATGCAGTCTTTTTACTTCTGCATTTTTCTAAATTGTCTACTGGCCAAATACTTGCAATAGGAAACTTTCCTGCCTTTTTTTGAAGTTTCCTGATCTTTATTTAAGAAATATTGAGAATTGTCTAGACAAAAAAATATCCAAATTATTTTAAAACCTTTTGAAGGATATACAAATTTCACCAAGTATACCTGTCTTGAGCTTTTTCTTTGAAAAGCTATGGGGAAATAGCTTTTTTTTTATTCAGTGCAGTTCAAAATGTTTGTACAGAAACCAGAAGAAATTCTATATGCATTTAAATAATTTTTACCGTGGACTTAAGAACAACTAAGACAACATTCCTGTGGAGACCACTGTTAATTCCAAGAAATCTCAAGCCCTCAAATTTTATGTTGCTTCACACATTTTAAAGGTAACATAATTTCAAGCCAGTGTAATAGCTATGACATCTGTACCCTAAGAGATGCATCTCAGTGCAAAGGGGAACTCCACTGTATTTTATTTATTCTTTCCAGACTTCCGTATTTGCAAGAATCCCTTGAATTCAGCTGCAGCAACATGCAGCATCAGTCCAACTTAACACCCAAGAAGTGACAATGTTAATAAGGAAACAGCCTGGGAAAATACAATTACTTCACCTTGCAGGTGTTTACAGTCCTGGTTTCACCAAGTGCTCAGTTTAACTTTGCAGATTCAGATTACAATTTGCCTAAAAACTGAAAAAACCCATTTAGACAAAACAACACCAAGATCTCTATTCCTCTCTCCTGCCTTCCTCAAAGAGGCCACACCAAAATTCATTTGGCTCCCCTGAGCACACTGAGCCTCCCAATAACTGTTTTGTTTGTTATGAACTCGAAGATGCTGCATGACTCAGTGCACTGCCCAAACACATCAGAACACAAGCCAAAAGGTCATGACACCAATTCAGCCCAGGACCTCTTACCTTTCCCAGAGAGCCGTCGTGGCTGGGTCCCAATGCAAATGCTCCTGCTGTCTTCATCATCCTCTGGTGGCCGGCTGAGGTCATCCCAGGCACATTTGGCACTCACTCCACTCAGGTTTGAGCCATCTGTCTCAATCCCTTTGTCGACTCTCTCCTGCTTGAAAAGATCCAAAACACCAAGACTTTTTTGTGTGTGGTTTGAACCTGAGCTGGAACCCACTAAGGTGAAGCCCAACCTTCAGCATCTCCTGCAGATCCCTCGTTGCATCCCCCTTTCTAATCTCTGGCCTCTGTGCTTTGCTGTGTCAGCAGTGACTGCACATTGAGCTAAATCAGGGACCTGGTCTGAACTGAACAAATCTTTTCCATAGCAGATTGATCTGAACTTCCACCCCTTCTCCACTGCTTCACTACATGGCCCTTGCAGGCAAAAAGCAGAGAAAGAGAGAGGTGGAAATCAATGGCCTAGGGTGTGCAGGGTTGCTTCTTTCAGTGTTAGCACTGATCTACACCAGCTCAACCTATTTAAGACACTACATTACACACTCCTGTACAAAGCACACCTTGGCAGTCAATCCGTTATACGTCAATGATAACAACCCCCTGAATAACTAAAATTAAGATCTTTTTTCAACCTTACCAAAGAGTCCTATGATGAAAACAACTCACGGAGAGACTTGTCATTCATAAGGGTTCTTCATTTGCAAACTGCCCAGATAGCCCATGCTTTACAGTGTGCTGGGGTGTCCCATAAAGGACAAACGTGCAAGTTTGGACATGCAAGGAAACAGGCAGGTCTGTTCCCAATGTCAAAGCTTTTGCACAGGTTTTTCTATTGGCAAATAAACAAACTCCCTCCCTTGCAAGCTGGACTTTCTAACCCCATAATCAACATTTGGGTGTCAGAAGGTGTCACACACCAACTAGAAGCAACTGGATGCTTTCAGACACCACCAGGCATTTTCTCAAGGACACGTGCATCTGTTGACTGTGAGACTGATCTAAGCCACAGCCAAAACTTCTACAGGACACCACCTGCTTGGACACTTGCATGAGTCTGAATTTCCACCTGTGACCCACAAGGGGGTAATGTTGAGCTGAACAGACTCGGGGCTGAGCTACACCGAGGAAGGGGTCTTATCGCTATCACCTCTCCCCTGGCACCGAACCAACACGGCTTGTTTCCCCTTTCCTGAAGGGTGCTCAGTGGCACAAGCAAGATCTTCATCTCTCTACATACATCTAGATCACCTCAAAACAGGCAATAAGTTCCAAGAAACTTCAAAGATTTGAGGAGTGAGCAGAGTACAATATGAGCGTATCTCTCTGCTCCATGTTACTACCCTCCAGTTTGAACTTGCCACTGGAGATGAGACACTGTGCGAGCATCCAGCACTTTGCAAAATCTGTCCCCTAAGAAACAATTTCCAGGCTAAACCCACATATGTTCCTCTCCTTGCCCAACTGTGCACACTGTACCCTAGGAAGAGCATTGCCTTTTCTTGTGATCATTCAAGAGAGGATTTAAGCAGCTCAAAGATAAGCACAGGCACTCAGGGTGTGGTTGCACAGCGGTTTAAGTTGATGTAATTTTCAATGACTGCAGTCCCACCCTCCTCCATGTGCTCCTACCCCTTCCCTTGAGCCAACTCTTCTTTTTTTCATCTGGATCACCTCCCAAAACCCACTCTTTGGCCCAAAAGTGGAGGAAGGAGCCTGTGGCTGGGGGCAGGACCAGAGCAGTCTTGACTTAGACTGAAGCATTCAAGAAACTTCCTCCCTTCTGTCTCTCTCCCTGAAAGACTGTTCCTTGTTGGGAACTTATTCTGGCGTCAGGGAAAACTGGCTTCTTGAAAACGTAATAGGAAAATCTGAGAAAAATCTATTGGGATTTTCTTTTGTTATATCCTAAACATAAAATTAGTTATGTCACTCAGAAATAGAAGTTGTGGAAAAAGAAATTAAAATACATCCGTTTCTACATATGCAAACAATGCTCTAAGAGAGATTTAGCACGTGGCTCCTTCGGGAGCCCTCTGTGGTGCTCTGTGAGGATGCAGATCAGCTGGCATGAGGAGGTGTAACTTGTCAGCGCAGTTATTTTTCATCCCAGTCATTGGGGAGGCATGGGAGAGCCACCAAACTTGCCCTTGAGCAGGGAGTAGAAATGCTTAGAGGGACCTGAGGCTTTGGTGGGACCTGCTCCTCCTTCCCGGGAGCTAGGGCCCTGCTCAGAGCCAAGCCAGGCCCTCTGGACAGTATGCAGAGCCTTGGGGAGGGGGGAAAGGGACTCTCATCTGCAGATCAGCTGGGTTTGCAGAGCACTTCCTCAGGGGAAGAAGTGCTGCTCTGTTGGCATCCCTTGGAGATCAAGGGGAGCTGATGGAAACGAGCTGGCTTAAGGCAGCCTAATTTGCATGACTGTTTTATAACGTTTGCAAGTATTGATGTTGAAGAGGGAAAAGTCAAAAAAAAAATCCCAACCAGTTCAGACTCACATCTGTGGCAATGCACACTTCTTCCCCATTTTTAGCCAGCAAAGATTTCTCTGGACTGAGAGACTGTTCTTCCTGCCTTGAAAGGGCAGCTTGAGCAGGAGGTTGGAGGAGCCCAGGGCAAAGGAGGTTCAGCTCTTTCCTTCCTCAAAGAAAGGATGTTTCTGTCCCATTTTCCTCTCAGCATGTGGGAGGGATGCTCTGAGGCTCTTATAAGTCATTGATCCCTTTTTAAACGAGCCAGAGCACTGCAGTGTGACCCGCAGAGCAGCAACCACAACTCAGGAAATTCAAATCAGCTTTATTCTCTTCTGAGATATCTGCTCAACAGAAGCAAAGCACTGAGAATCAGTGCAGAGCTGGGGACCGACAGGGATTGTTTGACAGTGCTGCCAGAGAAATCTGAATGGCCTACAGGGAAGCCTGGCTGAACAGAAAACAGCCAGCATTGCCACAGTGTTAATTGCCGACATCCTGGGATGACATCTTAGTTGGGATCCATTCTCAGCAACTCCGAACAGAAAGTACAGCTGCTGCTGCCAGGGCTGGGTTTAGGCCTCAACCAATTCCCACAAGAGACAATGCAGCCTCCAAACAAGCTCTGCCTGCTTCCCAGGCAGAGAACATGCTTGCTGGCTCCAGGAAAGTTGTCCATTTTTTCTGTCTGCTCCCTCTCTCCCCTCCACTTCTCTTCCACTGCTGACTTTCTGGTCTCACACACCCTGTACCACCACCAGGAAAATGACATATCCTTTCCCCACTAATTAGAGCAGGAGGCACATGACGTGGTTGAACCCAGTCTGGCACAGCCTTGCTCCCTGCATCAAGCAAAGATTCTTTGTGGGACTCAGCAGCGGGTTCTGCCCTATGAATTCCCAGTGGCTGTGGCAGCAGAATAGGAAGTAGGTGTAAACACACACACCTGCATATATGGACTTCTGCAAGGGCAAGAGAGAACAGAAACAGGAATGTCTTCAATGTGAGGAAGTCCGGAAGGACCACAGACATATAGCAGCTTTCAGCAGTAGGACACATTGGTGAGGCAGAGGTGTTCTTCATTTGCCTTAACTTGCCTTGGCTGACTCAGATTCCAGTAAGCTGAGCTATTTTTCATTTACAGTAAATTGAAGAAAACCCTGTTATCATTAGGAATCACCAGCTTGCAGAGAACAGAAACACTTCCAGGAGGGGAGAGGGTAAAATTCTGAAGACACTTTATGGGACTTGCAGTTGTATTAGCTCACACATGGTGGAACATTTGCCGAACTTTTTTTTTTTTGTATGTGTTTCTCAGACTGGGGTTATTTTAGATGAACAAATCCTTAAAAACAGTAAAAGTATAATTTGGTTTTGTTCTTAAGCTTTCAAAATAAAAGATGTTGTGAGGCAACTGAGGGTAATCAGATGCAGACATGCAGACCATAAGCAAATGCAATAGCTTGTACAAAACGTGCACATATGCACGTGCCCTACCAGGCTAAGCCATAAGTTCTCTGTTAAAGGCAAATACTCAGTGATTCACTGAAACATGGCCAGCACCACACTGGATTTGCCTGGGACCCATGTACTCCACTGCCATAACTCTGCAGAAGGAATACAGAATTGTCTCCTAAATGCACAGATCAGCAGAAGTCCATAGGACAGTAACCTCACCATAGAGGCTGCATTCTGATCTTTAAATGTCAGAAATTAACTTGAACTCTGAAGAAGAAGGTTCAGTATATCTTCCTGCATGGATTATTAATAACTGCATGCTATACTTTTGGCTTCTCATTATTTCTCAAACCACACTAACTACTTGGCCTCAAGTGACATCCTACAGGAATGAGCTACACAGTCACATTTGCTGTGAAAAAACAATTTTAGGTGGTTTTGAGTTTTTTGCATGTTATATCTCTTTATGCTTGCATATAAAAGATAGAAGCAATTTCCTAACATACCATTCTAAATCTTGTATTGTTCTATGTTCTTTCATATTTTTCTATTTTCCTGCTTTCTAAAACCTCCAGTCCAAACCTTACCAGTTTGTTTCATATAGAAGATTCTGTTTTCCTGGTCTCCCTTCTCTAACTTTCTTCCTAGAGCTGACATCCACCTGGGACTGGACGTGTGCCCTCTTGAACCACCTCTGAGAGGGAAAACAGTTTCTAAGACTTTTCCAGGATTATTGCAAACATTGAGAAGATCAAAGCACCTTTACAGAGAATAATAGAACTGTTGTATATCATTAAGCCAATTCTCCCTGGCTACTACAGAAGACATGACATTTTATAAACTAAAGACATACTTGCAGATGTGGGTCAATCTCAAATATTGTCTCTCCTCTTCGCATATCTGTTATCAACCAGGGGCCTCCAGCTCTATAAAGAAAGACAGACAGGTAATGAACCAAACAAGTCCTTTAGCTAGAACTCCCCAACAGGGTCCACAGAGTGGAGCTGTACTGAAAGGGAGTACAAGATAAGAATTTAAAACAAGCCTAGAAGCCCCTCTGTGCTGTATATACTTCCCACAGCAAGCAATTGCCCTTTACATTTCCCAAATACTTAATAAAAGCCCTACATGACCTAGTGGTTTATCTGCTTAGTATCTGGCACCACCAAAACTTGGAGAGCAGTCAGGACTGACACAGGCTATCATGCCCTGTGCAGGCCCACTTACTCATACAAGACTGAGCTGGGTTTTAATCTTTACAGGTAACTAAATTGGGACTGAGAAGTCCATTGTAGCCTGGGTCCAAGACAGATAGGCAAGGCATGGGGTCAAGATTTATACCTCTATTATGTATCTAAAGACAGAGCAGGATCCCAGTGGGACTGCACTTTTTGCTGAGATTGTCAGTCAAGTTCACTACCATAAAGAGCTTATTGCTCTGATAAATATCCTCACAAAAGACTTTTTGCTCAGTTGGAACAAATGGTCAAGGATTCAGATGGTTTAGGAAACTCTTTGTTTTCATGAGCAATAGAAGCTAGAAGGGTCAAGATGTTTCCCAACAAAGGTGATAGAAAACAGATTACTGTGAAGATGAACTACTCTGAGACTTTGCTTTGTGTCACAGTGCAGCCAGACTGCAGAAGTGAGCCTTAGATGGTGCTTTTCATTTGAAGTAGAAACTGAAGTCTTTTGGAACTGCCATAAAAAAATTTTGTTTTTTTCATGAGATACTTTTTTATTGCAGTCAAAAGCCCCCTCCTCTGGCGCAGTCTGAGTTAGTCTCCTAAAACTCTTAGAGCAGGAGCAAGAAAACTTAATGTTTTATGGTTTTTCAGATGCATTGATTACCACTCTTTTTTCACATCACTTTGGAAGCTGTGAATTAGTAACTGCAGAGGTGTGATTTGTTTCAGTTCCTCACTGGGATACAAGAGATTTTACTCTGACTCCACATCAATGGCTTAGTAGTTTGCAGCTTTGCCTTCAAACCATGCACACTTGGGTCTCATTTTATCCATGGAAAGGTGCTTGTACCACAGCACAAAATCCAAAAAGCAACATGAGAACAAACTAAAGAGAGGGGTGCTATATCTGTACTGATTTAGAGGCGCTAAGGGAGCTGCAAGAAGTGTTTATTTTCTTGCAGAAACAAAGCTTTCAGCTAGACAAATACACTCCACTCTGGGGCATTTGCATGAATTATCTGCACTTGTGCCTAAAAAGGCAGAAGTTGAAGTTTAAGAAGTCCAGCTCTTCCAAATAATCAATCTATTCAAGACTATTGTGACACTGGAGAGTGTACTATTGTGCCCAGAAACACATATTCAGAACTATTTTATTTAAAAAAAAAGTCTTCTGGGCTACAATCACATGGCAATAACTTCCACTAAATTTAAAAATATTTAAACAAAACACCTGCAAGCCAAAAAAGTTTAGCTGCAACCCAGCAGCAAATAAAGCATCAACATATCATTTACCATTTAAAACCCATCTCCTGCTTAACCCAAGAGCATCTTTGTTATTTCTCCCACGGTGAAACAATGAACTTCATTTGCATGAATGCTCCTGCTGTTGCAAACTGGCCCACCAAGAGTGGGACCAGCTTGAGAGTGACTTTCTCACTTTCAGACAGTACCCAAGCTTTGTAAGCCAGACCCTCTCCTTCCTTTCTTTTGAACTACAGAGAGAGGTCACCAGTAACAGTTATCCCAGCTCTCTCAGGAAAAACCAATGAGAAAACCCTGCAGGCATAAGAGAGAGGAAATGAAGCTTTCAAGACCTCATTCTGTTTCACCCTGAACATGTGGACTTCCACATGCATTAATTTGCCATCTAAGTGTCTGTGCGTGAGAACAGATTTGCAATGAATTCCCATCTCTTGCTACAGCACAGATTAAATAAGTTCCATCAACAAGTTAAAGATTGCTAATAAAAATAAACAACTGAATTGCTCTCTATGGAAGTGTTCCCCTATATGGGCTATATGACCACTTACACTGGGACAGTCCGAAGCAGTTCCAAGATCCCTTGACCGTTCCATTGCTGAGCTGCATGGAGTTCCTCTGTGCAAACCCCAACAATCTGGAATAAATACAGAGATACTAAATTGGATGAGAACTGTGGAAGAATGGTGGAGAAAATGTACCACGTGGTATTAGATCAAACAGTACAGAGAAGCACCATTTCTTTAATCTAACTAGATGAGCTGGGATAAATGGAGCCTGAGACAACAGTGGGATTCTGCAATTCCTTATGCTCTCTCTGCACTTACCATCTGAAGAGCCCTGGTCACGTAACATTTAATCTTTCACAGCATGTGTGAACTTAACTATGAGGAGGGTCTGGTGACAAATCAGGGCTTATACACTAGTCTGCTCTGACTTTTCAATCTAGTCCACACAAGACAGGACTGAGCAAGACAGGTCAGAGTCTGAGCACATGCAAACACTGCTCTGTCAGCCAATTGCTACGGGCAAATGCATGAGCAACCTCTACCAGGCAAGGGACTTGCTGCCATACGGGATTGCTTTGGTGCTCATAAAATCTTTGACCAACTCAGTTTGCTGACTGGTTACATCTTACCCAGCACCATAAAGTAAAGCTGCTTACACGCCACATAATCCACTTGTCACTGCAGGCAACTGCAGACTTCTGTCTTCCTGTATAAGGCAGGATGTGTTTGCTTTTCAGGATAGGAGCCGCCACACTGAGCAATACCAGATGTCTCTCTCACAGCAGCTGAGATCAGCCGCTTCAAATGAAGGGGTGAAACACCCCTTAGCTGATAGAGGAAGGCAGTTTCTTCCTGCTGTATCAACCTCTGGCTTCTGCCTTTGAGCACAACGATTCCCTCTGAGATGAAAAATTGTTTTAGCCATGGCCTTCTATTTTCTTCCTGAATACTCTACACTTTTTCCAACACCACTGAATCTTTGATCAAAATCTGTTCAACTGATGTTTTATCAGAAAAGAGGAAAACTAGTAACTGCAGCAAGCAGAAATGCACAATGTGCCTCTGCTGCAAGCATGTATCTGCAAAGATAGAGATCTGTGTGGAAAACCAT